>JAPMOQ010009184.1:0-28634 GCA_026543055.1 Argiope trifasciata
ATATGGGTCTGTAAATGCTTTAAAAAATGAAGAATGTTTAGCTTTAAAATAAAAAGAGATAAACTTCAATGAACTCAGTCTTTAAAATTTACTGATTTCTAAATATTTGAAGATCACTATTCAATGAAAAGGGACCATTTTAAACCACTTCATAGATCATTCCAAAGGTGATACCCCAATGAACTTCCCAGAATTTTCAAGACTGACTGGCCTAAGAATGTAAATGTTGAATATTCTTGACATTTCTATTCGAAACTTCATAAGTATATATATACAAATATGATACAGAAGATAGAAACCATTTATTTATTTTAAAATTCAAGTCTCAAGAATATTTCGCAGAATATGATTCCTTATAGCTAAAAGATGCATAAAATGCAGATTTAATAATTTTTTAATTATGTTTATAAACCAAAATAAAAGAAAATATCCAAGCCTGTTGTTGGAATATAGATTTTATTTGCACTTTGCACCTTTATAGACATTACAACAATAACAAAAGAAAATATTATTATTCGTATCCTTTAAATCTTTTTGAAAGTAAAACTAAAACCTGAATTCTATGACGAGTCTAAGCAATTTGTGTTGAATAATTCTTGAAATATTACATAAATAAATTGTAATTGTAATTATTCAGTAGCGCACATAATGATTCTCTTTTACTTATATTTAAAACAAATGCTTGGTTTCGGTAAAAATGCTTTTATATCAATTTGCAGTTTAATCATTTCCACTTTAATTTTGTGGAGAGCTGACAGATAACTAGAGAGACATGTAGTATATTCCTGTCTTAAGGCCTTTTATAGCGCTTCAGTTTGGAACTCCTTCGTTTTGATAGAAACTGTCAGATAAAATATTGCCGAATTGAACACGAAAAGTTTTCGTTCTTAAAAAGTTTTCAATAAAAATGGGTAAATTTCCACGAAGACCGATTCTGTGTAAATCTCGCATAACTCTGCATCTTCAGGCTCTGTCGTATGCTTTTTCCATATAGAACAAACATTATTGATACCAGTTGTTTCCTTCTCAGAAAAGCTTCCCTGATGGATGTTTCTAATTGCAAAATATTGTCCAAAATACCCCTACCATGGTGAAAACTA
This sequence comes from Argiope trifasciata, assembly GCA_026543055.1. Taxonomy (NCBI): domain Eukaryota; kingdom Metazoa; phylum Arthropoda; class Arachnida; order Araneae; family Araneidae; genus Argiope; species Argiope trifasciata. The sequence goes on from JAPMOQ010009184.1 coordinate 1,101, forward strand.
TTTTGTAAATGGAATAACCGTTTTTGTTTTCTCTTCAAGAATAAAGAAGAGCATGAATCATTCTAAATAAAATTTTGCATTGACAAATAGTGAGTGCAATAGTTTCTTGGGTCATTAGCATCTCTTTCTGGTTTTGCAATCGGAATTATGATTGCATTTCTCCAGAAGTTAGAAAAACTGTGCTCATGCCAAATTCGATTGAAGAAACTCAGGATATTATTTAGAGATATTTCAGTCAGAGAATTTATCATGTGAAGATGAGCATTATCGGGACCAGGTGAAGTGGCGAGTCATTTTCAGCTCTATATAACTGAAATCGGAATTGTGTTCCTCTATAGAGTTCGTAGAGAAGTTTAAACTATGTTTATTTTCACTTGTTTTATAAGACATAAACTCTTGTGTGAACGAAATTGCTCAACAAACTCTAGATAATTTCTTTTAGAGAAACTCTAGAGAAATCCCCCAGTGAATTACTCATTTCCTTAGTATCCATTATAAGTTGCCCATTGGACATTAAAACCGGCAAAGAATCATTGTTTCTGAAACTGCCAGATATCTTCTTGGTTTTATCCCAGAGCTGTTTGGAACCAATTGTTACGTTTGTAGAGCTAACAAATGATATCCACGTGTGTGTTTCATCTTCTCGGCAGATCAATCTTACAGTTTCCTTAGCTTTTTTAAAAGAAAAAATATTATTAGTGAGGTATCGTCCGAACTTATTGCAAGTTTTAGCTTGTTTCTTATCATCCATTCTGTACTCGTTAATCTACCTAGGCTTCCTGTGTTTCGGAATCTTTCCTGATGTCTTTGGAATCGTCGCCCCGGCTGCTTTTATAATTTCATCAGTTATCATGTGTATAACATCGTCAATATTTTTGTTTTTTACAATATCTTCTGTAATACAATTCAAATCTGGGGAAAGAGCCCAATCTGCCCAATGATGAATGAAATGAGCAAAATCTATGAAGCATTTTGAGATACAAAGAAATTATGCTTAACGGAAAAAAATTATAAAAGCAGCTGGTGCAGCGATTCCAAAGACATCAGGAAAGATTCCGAAACACTGGAAGCCTTGGCGGAACGACGAGTGCAGAGCGGATGATAAGAAACAAGATAAAGCTTGGAATATGTTCCAGTAATATCCCACTACGAATAATTTTATTTCCATTAAACAAGCTAAGGCAACTCCAAGAGTGATCTGGCGGAAAAGCTTAAGATACACGCGGATATAATTGGTGAGCTCTATAAACGGAGCAATCCGTTCCAAATAGCTGTGGAATAAAACCAGGGAAATATATGGCATTCTTTAAAACAATGATCCTTTGTCTTTTTTAAAGTGAAATGGGACAACTTATAACAGATACTAAGAAAGTGGCTAACACGTAGGGTAAGGTATTTTCTAGAGTTTGTAGTGCAGCTTCGTACACACATGAGTTTATGTCTTACAAAATGAAAGAAGAAAAACATTGTTTAAATTTCTCTATGCACTTTATAGAGGAGTATAATTTTGATTTCAGCTGTATGGAACTCAAAATGGCACTACAAAAATCTTGCGCCATTTCACCTGGTCTCGATAATGTTCACCTCGACATAACAAATCATAGTGAAATATCTCTAAAAATATTTGTCGTTTTTTTTTTCAATTGAATTTGGCATGAGCATAGTTTTTTTAACTTATGGAGAAATGAAATCATAATTCCGATTGCAAAACCAGGAAGAGATGCTAATGATCCAAGCAACTATCGATCAATTGCACTCACTAGTTGTCTATGCAAAATTTTAGAGAGAATAATTTATGCTTTCTTAGTCTATATTCTTGAAGAGAAAAAATAGTTATCCACTTTTTCAAAGTAGTTTTGGCTGTGGTAGGAGCACTTTTTCAAAGTAGTTTTGGCTGAGGTAGGAGCACTTTGGGTAATAATTTGAAATTAGAGACATCCATCAGAGAAGCTTTTGTGAGCAGGAAACATATGGTATCAATAATGTTCGATATGGAAAAAGTATACGATAGAGCTTTTAGACAGGGAATTATGCGAGATTTGCAGAAAATCGGTCTTCGTGAAAATTTACAAATTTTTATTGCTGGATTTTTAAAAACGAGAATTTTTCGTGTTCGTTTAAGCAATATTTTATCTGATAGTTTCTAACAAGACGACGGAGTTCCACAGGGAAGCGTCCTGAGTTTTTTATTTTTATTTTTTATTAAAATCAACGATATCCTTAAAAATCTGTCACCACCTGTACACGGTTCGTTGTTTGTCAATGATTTTCAGATGCGTTTCTCCAGCGAAAATATGGATTTCATAGAAAAAAAAAGACTTCAAGAAACTATTAACAATATTTTTGAACACGGAGAAAATTAGAGGTTTTATTATTTCTACTTAAAAATCAGCTGCAATTCATTTTTGTAAAAACTGCATCCGGATCTAAAACTTAAACTAAACAATCAGGTGGTTCCTTTTGTTTTTGAAGTAAAATTTAGAAAAAGAGCAGAGGAGTAAAGTATTTGTTTACTCTAAATATATAGAAAGTTCATCAGATCAAAACTGGATTATGGATGTGCTGTACTATATGGATCTGCTGCGGAATCTACATTGCGACCTCTTGATTCTATACATTATCAGTGTTTGCGGCTTTCAGTTGGAGCATTTCAAACTTCCCCCGTTTTAAGTCTTTATATTTGCTTTAAAATTTAGACGAAAAAAACTGGAATTTCATCTATTTTTTAAAATAAAAAGTGACCATACTCATCCATTGCATTACAAAGTAATAAATTATATTTATTGCTCAGTATTTGCATCGAAATCATCTTTTTGTCCCACTTTTGGTTTTAGAACCGAAATAATTCTTAGAGATATAACAATATATTTTTTTCAATCCTTATCAAATCAGACTAATTCCCACCTTAGAAAAATATAAATATTAATTTTGTTGAATTTTAAACAACGGAATAAGTCATTAATATTGAATATAATTTATCAATCATTATTTCTGGCTCACAGACAAAACTTTTTGGATTATGAGCCAGTTTTTATTGACGAATTCAAGGCAAATAATGTTAGTTGCTGCGGCCGTAATTATCAGAAACACTATAATCTCAGAAAGATTAAACGAATTTTGTTCCGTTTTTACATCAGAAATTTAGACTATATACTGGACCCTGACAAGAATATCAGAAAACTATTATAAAAGGAGCATTCTATATACAGATTCAAAAGAGCGCCATTGAAGCATTAAGGAATGGTTCTTCATCAAGACATTCCTTGGTGCTGCAGTGCACTGAATTTTATAGTTATTTAGCAGAGAGAGGAACACAAGTAATTTTCTGTTGGATTCCCGGACATGTGGAATTGCTGGACACGTAAGAGTGGAAAAGGCAGCAAGAAATTCCACAACAATGATCGAATTTTTTTCCCACTAAATGATTTCATTCAAATTATAAAAAAAACTGACTGCGGAAAAAGCGGCAGATTTTTTGAGACCAACAAAAGCATAACAAGTTATGTTGAATTCAGATCTTGTTAAACCTTTCAAGTCTTGTAATTTAAGATGGAGGCACTCAGTCCTTTTAAATTGTCTTGGAATCGGCCATACAAGATTGACGCAAAAGTGTCTATTAAATTCAGAACCTGCACCTCTTTGTTTGCATTGTCATTGTCCCCTTTCAATTAAACATATTTTTCGACACATTTTACACAATTTCTAGCTCATGCAGATGAAACCATTTGGGCAATAATAAAACTCATTTGACAGACTTGTTGAGTGATAATCCACATGCAAATTTATTTTATTTTTTACATGACATCGTCATTGATAAGCACATTTGAGTTTTTTCTGTTCTTTAAACGATGTTTTCAGATTTTTAACACTTTGAAACGTTTTAAAACTCTGAAAAACTTCTTAAAATCATGTGTTTGGCACAGAATGGCCAAATGTGACTTTTGCGCCATAAAACCAAACCTTAATATATCGCATGCGCATGTTGACTCAGGGAGAGTGCAAGCAATTTTTATCAACATATTCTTTTTGAAAATAGCCTCAACAGCTTGAAAAATACAGCGTTGCAATCATACTGATTTTTTTTATTATTTATGACCCATGTTTCCTTTCCAGACGCAAGTCACATATTCTTCATATCTATCTTAAATCCTGGGATTTTGTGTTGTATAATTGAGCGTTTCTCAACCTTTCTGTATTTGTGCCCCTTAATTTCAATAAAATGTTTCTAACAATAATGTGTGTTGAGAATTTTGAATACTGTTTATAAATAATTTTAAACAACTGCCAAAACAAGAGTAAAAACGAGCCAACGTTGGCGAGAAACCACATCTGGCATTTCGCTAAGCGGGCGGCGAACATATGAAGGGATTGAAAGCGGGGGAAATTCAAACATTATATTTCAAATGAAGGCCAAAGAGGGAGGTAACGTTAAAATAATATGAAGGTAGGAAAACTACTAATGAAAGTTAATCTAAACAGGATGAGCTAAATTTAGAAATTGGAAATACATTTTTTCGAATAATAAAAGAAATAAAACGGAAGCATGACTAAACAAAACAGAATAAATAAATAATGCTTGTAGGAGAGAATCCACTCAACCATCTCGATTATGCTAAAAGCAAATGTTTTCTCATAAGAAGAAGGAGAACATTCGATAAAGCAAGTTTCAATTCCAGCCAGTGTCTTTCAAGTCGATTCTTCTATCGCTATCAAATCTATCGTGAATGTATTTGTTATATATATGTTTTTGTATTAACTGTAATTCACCATATTAAATATAATAGAAGATGGTTTATTTCTGTTAGAAAATCCTAATGTAATTATTAATTGTTACCCAAAATATTTAGTTTTAACAAACAAACGAAGATCAACATAAAGCTAATTATCTAGATGTAAATATAGAAATATCTAATAAAAAACTTTAATAAGCATATACGACAAAAGGGATGAATTTAACTTTAAAATAATAAAACTCAGTAATCATCATTCAAATTTAAACTCTAAAATTTTCAAAAATTTAATATTTCACAATTTAATAGAAATAAAAAAAAATTGCCTTAACAAAATTTTTTATATTAAAGCAACTAACGATCTGCCTAAAAACTTAAATAACATTGAATTTCCCAAAAAATTTTGCAATATCGAATTATTAATTAGAAAACTATTATATTATTACTAACTCAATATCAATTTTACTCATTAGATGGAGCTATAATTGTACCTTTCAAGACGTTGCATATGACCAAACAAGGTAGACGTATTTATCTACTAACGTGGTAAAAATAAATTTAGTATTAGGGAGTACATTTTAAGACTATATGTTTTTATTTCTTTCTTCCGTTTGGAGAAGCTGTTTCAATTTGGTAAGTGTTCTTTCTGCCTCTTTATGTAGAGAAATAGGAATTTCCATTCTTGTGGTGTGTGGTGTCAAGTTTGCTGTGGTTTTTTTTTTTTTTTTTTTTCTTTTGGTTTGAAATTGATGTGACTTACTATTGTATAAATTCTGTATTTCAATAAATAATATTTAGTGTTTTAATTTAGTTGGTGGTTTTTTTTTGCCTTCTTATGTCGAAGAATTTGATTTTATGCTCTTGTATTTTCTGGTTTGCTGTGATTTTTTTTTGACTTATTATTTATAATTTCTGTATTTTTCTTTTAGGATACTAATTTATCTCTAAAATCTCAATATTCTGGCATTTTCGGTTCAATAAGGGGCAATTTCTTGACGAAAGTCAGACCCCTCAAAGAAAAAATCCCTGGTTTGAATCCCTGTCTAAGGGTGACCCTTGAGAAAGTCCTCTGTCCGGATTCTTTATTACTTCTGATTCCTTGGTTGTAAATATTTCAATTTTACTAATAGTTATTCTAATGTTGTTCAGTTCATTCGTGTAATATTTATTCTAAAAGTTCAATAAATTCCGTTGGTAAAGTTCATATAGATTTTTTTGTTTTTGGATTGACAGATGTTAAAAAAAAATTATTAATATTGGAAATTCGGCCTCTCTTTGCACAAAAAACAAGTTTTTGAAATTATGTCCATTTAACTGTGAATTCAATTATTCAAAATTTTTTTCACCTAGATAGAAGAAATTTTGTAAGCAGTGTTAGTGCCATATTTGTGTTCTTCGATCATAATTTGAATAAAATCCACAGAAGAAAGTCTTTTTGTCCGTACATACGAAAATAGTGTGATTCCAAAAACCAACGAGTAAAAAGGATAAAATTTAGCCCATGATCGAAACAACTATTGTATCTTTCTAAGGGTACGACAATTATTTAATCACAACCTTATGAAATTCTACTAAAAGTTCTATATAGAGAACAGAAGGTAAATAGGTTGTATGTAAACAAGATATCTGAGAGTTTCAACGAATTAGATACGTGCATTACACTTCTGTCAATAAAATTGTAATTATTTGCCAAATTTTGTTTTCAATCGCTTGATAAAAAAGGGCATAAAATTTGAGAATTCTTTCGTCTCATTACTTTGCCTGAAGTCCAAATTTTTATGAGGGGGAGAGTGAAGGAGGACATATCGCTTTAATTAGAGATAGGGCAGAAAAAAACATTTTAGAGGGATAATTTTTTTTTCTGCCCCTCATTCTTCTGTATACCGACATATCTTTTAACCATGATTCTCTTCAGGATGGATTCACTCGCAAGGATTCAGTAATGACAATAGTCAATGAAGATGCAAGACACGTTGTTTTAATTCACAAAAATGGTATTTATTAATTTCTTACTTATAAAAGTACAAAAGCTTTTTAAGTTGATACAAAAGCTAATTTTTACTAAGTTTTTATACGAAATATTTTTTTTAATTTATTTCTCGAATTTATACTTATGCAAATGAGTAAGAAAAGCCCGACAAATGTTTCGTATCCCTCATTAGTTACGTTTGAAACTTTCAAAAAAAGTAAAATATTTTTTTATATTTTTAGCATCCAAATTATCTCAATGTTTTAAGAGATATTTAGGATAAGATTATAATAAATATACTTATGGCAACGCTAATAATTCATAAATTTCTAACGGAAGTAATTTTTTGACAAATTTTAACAACTGAAAGAAAAATTAAATTTTTTTTTTTAAATTTTAATATGGTTTGTCACTTTTTGAAATGCTTTATGCTGATTGACTGATGTGGGTGTAAACATAGGTTGGGAAAAGAAAAACGGAGACATATTGTAAAACATTTATTATTTTTATGCTTTTATATAAATATATATCTTGTCATTCGCTGAAGAATAGAATTATTAAAATATGGATAAAATCAAAAATAAATGTTAAAATTTAAAAAAAAATAAGATCGCCCTTTTCGTTTTAGATTTTGTATGGAATATATATACAAATAAATATTTAATAAGTTTTTTTTTGTAAAATTTTGAGTTTTTATTTCTTCCGTCATTTTTTAAAATCTATTAATTAATTTAAATTCTTAAATCATCAGTTTATAAAGAGTACAAATCCATAGAAATTTTATTATATTTTAGGGTAAATTGTGAGATTATTTCATTATGAAATGCCATCCTCTTACATTTATTTTATTTTCAACCCTTAACTTTAGAAGTGTGGCTTGTGAGATCACTAGCGATGGACTTTCGGTTACCCCTATTCAACTTTTAGCTCAATTGAATTGAGCATTCTGTTTTGTGACCTTCAATACATGGGAATTTTTCAACATGTTTCAGCTAATGATTTTTAAAATAATTCAATTACTTCAGTTACAGAAAAGTTTTTGTATGAATGTTCGCATTCATCTGATTCTGATATCTATGTTCAAATATAACTAATTTCGAAAAACTAACAAAAAAATTTAAATACTTTTATCTATATTTTTAGTATCCAAATTAATTCAATGTTTTAAAAGATATTTAGGATTAGATTATAATACATATACTTACGGTGTCGCTAATAATTCATAAATGTCTAAAAAATGGTATTTATAAATTTCTAACTGATAAAAGTACAAAAGCTGTTTAAGATGATATATCAACTACTTTGTATTAAGTTTCTGTATGAAATGTTTCTTACACATTTATCTTCCGAATTATATGTATATATATATAATTCGGAAATATACAAATAGGTATTTATTAAGGATTTTTTTTTTTTTTTGTAAAATTATGAGTCTGCTTTTATTTCTTCCATAATTTTTAAAAAAATTTAATAATTAATTTAAATCCTTAAAACAACAATATATAAAGATTTTATATATTGCAATATTGCGATAGCAATTTATAACAAACATAATCTTCAAAATATATTGGGTGTTTTCTATACTAAGACATTCATTAGAAAATTTGTGTGTGTAAGAAATGAAGTCTCATAGACCACAGCTCCCCATTTAAGGGTTCATAAAACCAAGAAAAATCTGAAGATTGTAGTTTGATTTATGACTTGCATTCTGAAGTATCTACATTGAACAGATATTTGACAGACGGGATTGATTGAACAGACATATGCTAGACGGACTTTATTGAACATATATTTGATAGATAGACTTTATTGAAAAGACATTTGATAAACAGCCTTCATTGGACAGACATTCGCCTCAGATCATCTTCTTGCCGACTTTCACCGCCAGGTCGACGATCCTGTAGTGGAGAGGGTTGTGGCAGGCGCAGTGCTCCTTCTTCCCTCCCTTTCCGTCCTGCACCTCGTGGCATTTGCACTCGTACTGAAAGAACGTCCCCCTGCAGCAGTTGTGCTTGTCGTGGGTGCACTCGTGGTGCTTCTCGATGCACTTCCTCTCCTTCCTGTAAAAGTGAAAGATTCTCTCCTGTAGATGCATTTCACTGACCGAAAGCAAAGAGGTGAACTTTCACTCGTTTGCGTTAAGTTCAGGCAATGCATTCATTATGAATAATTTTCCGTAACATTGCATACAATAACTGAATAGAAAATTTATGAAGTCATTCTTCAATGTAATTCTTTGATTATTAAATAATTAGCAAAAGATTCAACAATAGTTTGATTACATACTGCGCAATTGTAAGAGTTCAGTAATAGTCATTACTTTAGGTAGGTTCACACGAGGCTATCTATTTCACGCAATCGTTGCCCCCATACTGTTGTCCTTGTATTGTCCTTGAATGAGCAGTTGACATAACGTAGTTGGGACAATGGCCAACGGTTGTCCTGACATGACAACCATTCGCCTTTATCCCATTGTGGTCTCGTGATTTTCCCGAAATAGGTTTTGATTTTATATTGCGTTCTATAATTATTCACTTGTGAACCCATCTTTCCAACCGATTTCTAAAAAAATAATTAACAAGTGATATTCTCGAATGAATATTCTTCATTAAAAATACTGTGATCTTTTCATCTATCTTAGCGCTGTCAAAAAAACAAAATGTATTAAAATGGACGATTATTTTTTAATTAATTGAATAAAATTTATAGGAATAATTTTCTGTTTAATTTTTTTTATGACGATAAGCCAAAGCGATAATATTCTTTGTCTTTCTTGGGCTAATTACTATTCATAAAATCGTTCAATTAGTATTTCTTAAATAAATATGCTGCTCATAAATTAAGTAATTACAATTCGAAATATTTCATTAAAAAGTACATATGTGTTATCTTCGAAAGGATAGATTAATTTGAAATTTCTCAGATATTAGTATGAGAAATGTTTTCAATCGCACCAGAGTTTAAAATATGAAAACATAATGAATTGGTTTATTTTAAGCAGAAATGCAGTAAAAGTCGAACATCACTTTCTTCTAAAAATTAACCTTTTGCTTTAATTTTGCCATTTGAGTCAGTGTTCAATGTTCCTCTATCAAGTCTCATAATGATTATTCTTTGTCTTTGATTCACTATCATTCGATGAGACTACACCACATCACCACGAAGACTTTGGTATCATCACACGTGCTATGTACATGCAGTGTGTATCATCGGCACAACCGATTTCGAAGCCGACACCTTCGTAGACAACCACTTTAAGTATAGAAATGGATGTATAGTTTTGTACCATGGTGTTACAAGTAAATCGGTAGTCTATTTTACATTTTCGCTTTTGTTTCATAGTTTGTTTTAAAAAAAAATTTTTTTGAATGTTTGCTCTCTTCCACACCAATCATGATTGCTTGCTACATTTTATGGGAAAAAGAATTTGTTAAAAGCCCAACTTCTCAAGCGCGACCACTTTCGAAAGAAAGCATGACACTATTGTTCCGCCTTACGATTAAAAAAAATGATGGTTTCTTTCAAAATTTAGGACCAAGTAAAAGAAAGGAAAGGATGAAACAAATGCAATTAACAAAAGCCAAAACGTTCAAAGAGTTACATAAGCATATTGCCCCGCCTCTCACTTATAATGCCCTCTTGCGGCATATGTAACTTTTCATTAGACTTTGTAACACCTCTGATGAAACAGCGATGCCAAAGGCAAGCTCTCAAAACTAGGTCCTACAAAGCAGAGAATCAATAAATTATTTAATAGTTGTTAATTTCGCTTTTATCCTTCCACGGATTTTATCCAAGTTTTTTGCTCTTTGAGCTTGATTTTAATCCCATTTTTTGCTTTTTTTCCTGTCCCAGTCACTCGGGCCAGAATTTTGAGGTTTCAATGATGACGGAACTTTTAGAAATTTAAAGAATCTATTGATTCTCCGCTTTGTGGGAGACTTCCGGATGCATGATTTTTTTAAAACCAATCACTTGGATTAAGCCTTGATTGCTCAGTTCTTAAAATTATTCAAACGATACTTTTCTCTTTACTCTCTTTTCTTATCTAGCATTAAGAAAAGAGAGTTAGATTTCACAAGTTTCCCAGCATTTAGTTTATTTTCAAATGTCATTCATTACGTTCATTTTATTGTATTATTTTCGAATGCAAGACAGCAGATCAGAGGAAGGGATCATTTCTTTCCTATCTTAATACATACTTACACCTCTTTTATAAGCAAAAGCCAATCTATAAACTTCAGCAACTTGAAAACTAAGAGAACGAAATTCAGAGACTCTGCATGAATAAGTTCTTCATTTCAAACTGTTTCAAAAACATTTTCGCTCAAATTAACCGGGGGCGTCCTTCCGAAAGAATTTGGACAATTTGTCTAAAAGCTGCTCCATTACTCGTAGGTACCACTTTTCCTGACAAGAGTATGTCTCTTCGTTTGTGGAGAGGGAGTGTTTCAACTTTTTGTAAAAGCATCTGATCATCATTGGGTCTGAAAAACTATTGCCTTAGAAACGAAATGCTTCTTTCGAATAAAATTAAAAAACAAATTGACAGACTTGCACACTTTGGATGATTTATTTCCCGAAAAAAAACAACAAGAAATGAAGCAATAGTCATTGTTTGAAATGTATAAAATATTATTCAACCTTTGCTATTTATAAAATCCGTAGCTGGTATCTGACGCGTTGCTGCCACAGGATAAATGATATTGGATATATCTTTTGGAATTCGAAATAGCTACATTTTTTTATTAAGAATGATAGGATAAATGACATTTATTTTTATGTCGGCAGTGAATATATTCATTGAAATGGAAGGATATATAAAGGAGAAGCATAAAGAGTATTCTACTTTTATTATTCTATTATACAGGCAAATATTTATTTTTATTTAATCGATTTGTGTATTCTTTTAGAATTATAAAGTTGGGTGTTCTTTCAGAACGGTAATAAAAGAAACTATTTATTGTATCTCGTGATTCGTTGAGTATTCATTACGAATTCTCAAATGAATGTTAAAAACAAACGCGATTAAGTTATTTTCTTTTAAAATTGATTAAACGTAGAAAATATATTTATACCATAATATATTCAATGTATTTGAAAACTACGATACTGCAAAATTATTTGTAATGTAAAATATTCGGAAGTCACAGCAAAAAACGGTAAAATTTTATTAAATGTTTAGTTAAAATTTTAAACCTATAGAATTTTTTCCCCTAAATTTCCTCGTATAATCTCTAATAAAACTATTATCGCAGTGAAAGACTCGCATTTACGTACAATAGCTCCGAAATACACTGATGGGAAAAAAATCCCAACACCAAGAAAAAATTATTGTACAGCAATGAAATTTTAGGATTACATTTGTCTAGGTAACATATTTAATGGATTAAAGTTTCAAGATCACAGGTAGAGCCATTTCAAATGTGAAATGCTGGTATATTAGTAACCGGTGTAACCGTCAGAATTTTGAATGCAAGCATGCAAACGTGCATGCATTGTATCGTACAGGTGTCGGATATCAGTTTGTGGGATAGAGTTCCATGCCTGTTGCACTTGGGCGGTCAATGCAGGGACGGTTAATGCTGGTTGTGGATGATGATGGAGTTGTCGTCTAATGATGTCCCGTACGTGCTCGATTGGAGAAAGATCTGGTGATCTAGCAGGCCAAGGCAACATGTCGACACTCTGTAGAGCATGTTGGGTTACAACAGCAGTATGAGGGCGAGCGTTATCCTGTTGGAAAACACCCCCTTGAATGCTGTTCATAAATGGCAGCACAACAGGTTGTATTACTAGACTGACGTACAAATTTGCAGTCAGGGTGAGTGTGATAACCACGGGAGTACTCTTGCTATCATACGAAATTGCTCCCCAAACCATAATTCCAGGAGTAGGCCCTGTGTGTCTAGGCCGCATACAGGTCACTAGCAGACGCTCACCTGGCCTCCTTCTAACCAACAAACGGTTATCACTGCGACCAAGGCAGAACCGGCTTTCATCAGAAATCACAACAGATCGTCCTCCAATGAGCTCTAGCTTGACACCACTCACGTCGCAAATGGCAGTGGTTTGGAGTCAGTGGAAGGCACTGTACAGGGCGTCTGGCTCGGAGCTCTCCTAGAAGTAACCGATTTGTAACAGTTCGTTATGTCACTGTGGTGCCATACGACGGTCTTAACTCTCAGTAGTAGTACTTGGCCGCCCGGAACCTGGTCTTCTTGAGGCAGTACCTTCCCTTGACCACTGCCGCTAATACTCATGCACAGTGGATTCATTCCTGCCAAGCCTCTCAGCAATATCGCGGAAAGAAAACCCACCTACTCGTAGCCCTACAACACGATCTCGTTCAAACTCAGTGAGCTGTTGATAATGGCTTCTTCGTCTTCTCAGAGGCATCCTTGACTAACATTAACCCACTACGTCAAATCTCAACGGTAAATAACGATCACGAACCTCACAGCGCTTATTTAAAGCAAACCTCCTTTGCATGTTCATAGTGTCGCTTCTAGCGCCACACTTAGGCACGTAGCTCGAAATTTGAATCGACGTCATCTTTCAGATGTATAAACACGCCTACCAAATTTCGTTTATCTAGCACAGCTCCTTCCTAGTGTTGGGATTTTTTTTCCATCAGTGTATTAAGGTTTACTTTGAATTGAGCATCAATACTGAATCTGTTTGCCTTCTTGGAGAGTTATTTGTTGATTAATCCATAGTTGATAGATGCGATCAACAGGACGGAAAATATTTTTTTATACTTTCGATTATTGTGTAATGCCTATAACCTTCGCGTAAATGCAAGCAATAAGTAGTCGAAATTTAATCGGAACCGTATGTTCAGTATGACACCGCATAAGAAACATACAGACAAATATTCCTTTCTATTTATATAAGATTTTCGATAAAATCAAAGTAAAAATGTTAAGATCTAAAAGTAACTGATATTTAAAAGAAAGCATCATAAATATATGACTCTGAAGAAACTGTTAATGTTTGGAGATCCACGAATTCTATTTAACTTCGAAGAATAATTAAAAGGGAATCGGTAAATGTAACTGCCGATAAACAAAACACATTTTATAATTATTTTAATTCCGATAAATGTCTTAAGCTTTAGAAGTGCAATCCATAAAAATTTAAAACTATGAAAAATGAGAACTGATCTCTTCTTTATACGCTTATCTGAGTTACATTTGCGAGGTCAAATTGACTAGTCTCCGCATTGTTGACTGTTGCTTAACGCAGATGTAACTATTATTAGGTGATCGAGCTCCTTTTTTTCTCTAGTTGTCATGTTATTTTAACAGTTCGTATTTTAATTGAATGTTCTGATTTTAATCTTGAATGTTCACATTTTTTAATTGCTCATTACTGGACATGCGAAAGTTATTGTGGGAAAATCCTCACAAAAATGCTTTTATATTTTGAAAAGCAACTGGCTTTTAACATATAGACCTGCATTAATTGTTGTCGACACATCTTGGCATTGTTCTACAGTTTCATCTTTGCACCTCGTGCATGTTTAGTTCTCTTATATACTTTTTGAACATTTTATACAATTTTAGCTTTCTAGATTGACTGTATGTATGGCGAAGTAGAGCCGTTAAACAATTCAATCCAATCCTGAGATACATTTGCTTCGATATTAAAATTTTTTTAAAATTCTTCTGTGACGTGTTGGATTGTGTGAATTCTGCTTTATCAATGCACTTCCTTCTTGCTGGAAAAACGTCATTAGATTTTTTTTAACAATTAAATGCATTGACTTATTATAAAAATTAATTTATTTATGGGGAATTAAACTTTGTAGTTATTTAATGATTTTTTTTTCGTTTCCGGCATAGTTATTATCTTATACTATAATACGAGGAATGGTTGCCAAGTCGAAAATCGCCCCAGAATTAATAAACTGCGGTAAACTTGGGGGTCTGGGGTTTTCGGCCACGAGGAATCGATTGGCGCCGGTTTTGAAGCGCTACGGTCGAGCAGTTCGGAGTTACAGATAGGATATTTTCAAACTTTATTAGTTCGCCATTTTGGCTAATAGGTTTCAAGCGGTAACGTGCTGCCATCTATAGCCAATATGGCGAACTAATAAAGTTTCCAGAAGATGATCCGGAACTAAAGGAACTGATCTCGAAATGGATGTTCCCTAACCCGTGTGGTGATATGAACCCAAGCGCTCCATGCATGGTCAGCAAACATGGAAGAGACCAGTGCAGATGGGGATTTCCAATGGAACATCAATACATGACATCGCTGGTGGACGATGAAAAGCCGAGGTGTAAATGGTTATCTTTTCACCAATGGTTTCACAAATTTTCTTATGGCATGTATTGTTTTGATAAATCACAATTGAAAATTTAAATCTTCGAGTTAGCTCCGATACCTGTTTTCTCCGAGCGGAGCTCGGTCACCCGCTGGTTATTTTAAATTGAAATATTTTCTTTAAAAAATTTTTTTCTTCAAAATTTGTATTGTAAAAATTTTAAAAGGAAACGAAAGCCAGAAAACAAAATTTACCAGAATGTAAATGAAATATAATTCTTAGCGACTTTCTGCCGAGGTGTAATTCTTTTTTTATATTTCTTTTCCGCAAGTTGAGCTAGTGTCTCTTTCAAGTGGTAAATTTTAAAAAATAGAAATAACAATGATTAAATTCATTTTTCATCGACATCATTTGAAGTTCGAACATTTAAAGTGGAATAACTACTGCTCATGTGAGAATATTATGTCTAGAATCATTTCACGCATCCACTGTGCATCTTGCAAAGAGTAAAGTTGCACATCATCACAGAACGTGAAACAACGAGTGCTTTTGCTAAAATTCATAATATCGTCACAACCGCGATTAGAGCCATCGTTTCTGAAAAAACTCTGAACGATACACCATATTAACAACCATATCCTTTTTTTAAATCTCTTTAACAGGGCAGACATCTTCCCTGTCTTCATCTTTAGATAGAGACATCATGCTTTCGACAACATCCAATTCATCCAACGAATCACTTAAAGGAAAAGTGACACATGTAGCGGCACAGCGGCACTTTCTAGTTTGTCCCTATGTCTGGAGTAGTATAGCGATTTTTGGCTCTTGTGCCGTTAAACAATCCGATCCCATCCCGCAATACGTTTGCTTCAAGATTCGCATTTAAAAAAAATTCTTCTCTGAAAAAAATCGCTATTGGATTGTGTGGCTTCTGATTTATCATTGCACTTCCTTTTTGCTCGAAAAATACCATTAGATTTTTTTAACAAATAAATGCATTGATGTATTTTCAAAATTAATTTATTTTTTAGGGAATTAAAATTTGCAATTTATTAATATTTTTTTCTCCTTCGTCATAGTTTATATTATTGCAAAATTGAAATATTTTAATTATTTTGCATAATGTGTATGATAAAAATTTAAAAAGTAAACGAAAGTCAGAAAAAAAATTAACAGAATGTAACTGAAATAAAATTTTTAGCGAGTTTCTCCCGATGTTTAATGCTCTTTTTATGCTTCATTTCCAAAAATTAAGTAATCTCTGTTTGAAATGATAAATTTTTTTCCCAATATTTTGTTAATGTTAATAATTAAATAGTTATTATATTAAATATTGGGAAGAAATTTTTGATTTTTCATAGAGCAATTCCTTTTTCGTCGACATCATTTGAAGCTCGAAATTTCAAAGTCGGATAATTCCTGCTCATGTGAAAATGTTAATCCCAGAATAAATTCGCGTATCCATTGTGCATCTTGCAGAAAGTAAAGTTGCACATCGTCACAGAGCATGAGATAATGGATACTTGTGCTAAACTTCATAGTATCGTCACAAGTACTATCAGAGAATTAGTTGCTGAAAAAAATCTGAAAGCTACGCCATATTGATTACTATATCCTCTTACCTTTCTTCACCTTTAAATAAAGACATCCTGCTTTCGACAGCATCCAGTTCTGCTAACGAATCACTTAAAGGAAACGTTTCCTCATCAGCTGTAAAAAATAATAACACACGATTATATACGATGATGAGCTTTCAACAGATTTTTTTTAATTACTGTAAAAATGATTCACAATCTTTCAACATAGTTTCAAACAAAACACTAATTGCGACATGAAGAATGTAAACTTACTTCGAAACAGTTCTTACAAGCAAACTATTGGCCCTTAACTATCCCATTCGGCATCAATTGGTTAGAATTCAACGCACAAAAGAAAACCGTTCATTTACAATGTTTTCCTGTGTTTAATAAAAGTTGGAGAGTCAAGAATATTTTGCAGAATATGATCCCTTAGTAACAAAAACCTGTTTAAAATTTAAAATTTGTAATTTTTTCAAAAGTACATTTAGTGACTGCAAAAAAATAAAATAGTTTTGTTGTCATCAATTAAAACTTTTGTAAGTGAAACCGAAATCTTTGAAAACTGAACTTTACGATATAATTGAATCCTCAAAGAATCTTTTGGTGAATAATTCTTTCAGAAGTTATATAAATTATGAAAATTAATCTGTAAAGCACGTAGACTTTCACTGGCACACAACTGTACTTTCTAATTTGCATATTTTCTTGAAAGACATGGTTGGTTTCAGTAAAAAATGCTTTTATTTTGGTTGCAGTTTAACATTTCCACTTTAATTTAAAGAACTTTTCAGGTGAAACTTTAGGGGCTCTGACAGAAAAATAGAGAGAGGAATACGTTGCACGAAAAAAAGGAATACTGTAGGTCTACATAATAGTATGCATGAATTAGACATCTATCAAATTTGTAATTTAAAATAATTTTGAAGAAAAATCTATTATGAAACCAAATTTATCGAATAATTAACTGAAAATTTTAGCGAGCATTAATATCGGTGAGCCGGCTGATCGCCAGTGGCTCCTAGTTTATTATTAATTACTGAGCACTCAAATTAAAGTGTGTATTCCAAGACATTAAAGAAGGAACTAACATTCCTGCTTTGGTGTTCGTGTCTAAAGGAAGCAATTTCTTAAACGTTAATTTTGACATTGTTCAAAGCAAGCGAGTAATTGTTTTGATGGATGAATTTCATCATAACAAAAACCGATTGGGAGAAAAATTATATTTAAAAAATTGTAGAGTAATGAAATTGACATCATTTTAAATTTTGAGATAATACAAAAATTCTTTTTTGCGATAATAATTAAAATGAGAATATCGCTCTCCATGGGTAAATCATACTAAATATTAATCTAATAATGATTAAGCTTATTTCGATACTGGATTAAACTTTAAAGTCCACTTCTGTAATTTTGATTTCTTTTGCATCTTTTTTTTCCTCTGAATGAAATGAGCCCTTAGAGGCATGTACAGTCCTCCCACGAGATTTCCTGATAATATTTCCCAATTCATTAATTAGATAATCGATACTTGTATGAAACTGTAAACAGTTGCAAAAATGCTCAATAAATAGCTTGGAACGCTCTTGTGACGGTTTGTTTACATTTGATTGGTGGCATTCGATTATGAGTAATAAGAGCGCTTTTCATGACATGTATATAGTTTTAAATATATAAATTCTTTTATTTTCGTTAAAATGCGCATTTGTATATCAAGAGCAGATTATTTTAAAGTAAGTACATTCATATTTCAAATTCAATAAATTATATGCTATTTTGTAGCTTTTGACATTTATTGAGATGATTTTAAATAGATATTAAAACTTACCCTTTTCAGCTGCAGCAAAAGCTAGTAAGAGTAGAAAGATCGACATGCAATGAACGGTGAATTTCATTTTGATTATATTTTCCACAGGGGATTTGCGAGAAGTAATGGAGAATCAGAGTATACGTCGGAAGGTCTGTAAATAGTATAAAATTATGGTTTTAATTCTAATTTCAGAAGAAAAATATGATTGCAATTTAATCAAAGTTGTTTTTTAACCCTTTCTCATTTACTTATATTTTTTAAAAATAAAATAAAATGATAGCAGTATGGTTTGTTTACATTTTAAATTTATGATTGGTTGGTTAGCGAGTCTTTGGATTATTTGACACAACTGTCCCTATTAGCACAACAAATCAAAAAAAAAAAAAAAAAGAAAGAAAGAAAGAAACTGCAGCAGTCGTAAAGAACACTTAAAATTAAAAAATTCTGAAGAATGTAAAGCTTGGTAAGAACACAGATAAAATAATAGATAATTATACATTACGATGAAAAAATATATAAGAAAAAACAATGTTAAAACTCTCCAAGTGCAAAAGTTTACTATATATTTAAATTATACTATTTCTGGAGGATTGGGAATGCTTTGTGTGGTGCAATGCGTCTCATTTCAAGTTTTATTAAAGGCGGTTTAGGGTGAATAAATTCTAAACATTTGACCTCCATTCATGATCGCATTTGATTAAGTTCAGTTTTTCTTATTATTAACTTTTCATAATTCTATTTTTTACATTCCCAAAGACTAGTGGTTTAAGAGTTCATCCATATTTTATGTTTTAACCATATTTATGTCACAGTATGGCCATATATTGCTTTTGTGCCGGTAAATACTACAAAACCAAACTAAATTCTTCCATGATCGTTTTTAGGAAGCCGAAGATGAAATGGATGAAAGAAACATAATTTAAGTTTTTCTATGACTGCGACGGCAAATGAAAGTAAAGACTTCGACTTACTCCGAAAAGACAAGGTTTTCAATTGAGATCTGTCTTTCGATATTCTCTTAAATTTTTTTATCTCGAAATTATCGTAACAAATGTCATTTTCCCATGATCTGCTAAATTTTGTTTGACAAAAGACACGGCTCATTTGGAAATGTTGCTATAAGATATATTTATTGGGTATCTACCACACTACACAGCTCAATATATCTATGGAAAGTGGCAGGAAGTTTGGGACGGACTGGTTGATAATAAACTACATGTTATTCAACCAAAAATAAATATGTGGTCAGTTTTACCGGATTTATGCACGGATGTCATATTAATTCGTCTGTTGTTTGGGGAATGGTCCCCTCATTGTAAGAACTGTTGAGTGATCAATTAGGAAGAAATTAAAAACAAATTAAATTTTCTCCTGACAACGGCGGCAAATGCCAGCAAGGAACTCGAGCGGCTCCGAAAAGACAAGGTCTTCTGTTGAGGTCTGCCTTTTGAAATTCTCTTTGAATTTTTTAACCTCGAAATTATCGCGAAGAATTTCAGTTTACGAAGATCAAAATTTTGATAGACGAGGGACACGGCTCATTTGGAAATGGTGTTGCGAGATGCATTTACCTACCACACACTATACAGCTTTCGAAATGTGTGCTGGAAATGACATATTTTACGAAACGCAGCCTATTTCTAGAATGGATAGCGCAGGCAAGGATGTCAGCATGGGAGAAAGCAAAACGGGTAACATTCTTTATTACGGACATGTTCTCCAGTTGCAAATTCGCGATGATAGCTGGAGAAAACAGACGACCCTTTTGATACGGCAGAGGATATACGTCTGTTCACTGAAATACATTTTCTCGTTACTGGACCATAATAAGTTGCATTTCATTAAACCGCATATTCATTCGCCCATTATTTACATAAGAAGTGGCGATTTGAAACTCATTCTTCTTCGCATCAGTCATACTCGTTTCACTCACAAATACCTATTGTTCGGTGAGAGAGCACCAAGATTCCCTTCGTGAAATGGTATTTTACTATTGCACATATCCTAGCTGAGAGTCCAAACTTCAATTCTCATCGCGTGACATGTTTTAACTCAACTTCACTTAACATACGAAAATTAGTGGCAGAACCTCTCCATCAGTATATTTTTAACTGTTTAAGGGCTATTGGGTTTTATCATTTTGTATAGCTGTTATTCAACAATAAACCTGTTTTATCGGACTTATCTCTCGAGTTTTGATTGCTGCCGTTTTACCGACTTCATTTTTAATGCACCTTAACTATTTTAACTTATCACTTGGTGCCATCTCAAACCATATGATTCGCGCAGTATAGACTGCTTTTGAATCTTGTGCCATTAAATCCAATTTCACCATCCAGCATTATCACTATACAGAGAGAAATTGATCGGTTCTTAGCTTAAGAATAAGAATCCAACAAAGTTTTGTAACAAGTTAAATGAGATGACTAGCAGAAATTAGCCGAAAGCTGATCTACTATGTTAAGCTTCTATTCTTGAAAGCGTGATGAAGTAGCAGGTGAGTATAGCAGACTCTGATTAATGTTTGTGCTTGAAGAACATCAACGCCAGAAATCCTTAGCAAGCTTACACTGGCCTTGATGTTAGGGATCGAAATTTTGTCTGAAATCCAGAATCAGGATCTCAATTTCTAGATCCCATACGATATGGAAACAAATTCAGACAAACAAAAATAAACAAACAAAAACTGGCATCGACCATCGTAAAGACTAACAAAGTATTATAGGCCATTGGTTCTTCTAGAATTTTCCAGCTTGCCGCACTTACTAATGCATGAATTGGAACCTCTATGCTAGAAATCACTTCCGGGGACAATAATCAGTAAAGACAGCGATCTCTTACGGACAAGGTCCAAGGGGCGACTTCTTCATTTGTACTTCCAGACACGAGCAATGTAGGTGGTCAGCTGCCAATGAAAACAATACTCTAAGAACGACCACCCGGATTACCTGACACTGCTTACACGTGGAATTTCGGATGTCCATGAGAAGGAGAATCTAAATGGAAGGACAACAGCGTCTCGTGGAAAGCCTGCCATCGAGCGAAAGATGGAGAAAGCAAATTTAACCAGGTAGATAGGAAGATAAAGCTAAAAGGAGAAACGATCATTTGGAACCAGTGGCACGGCAATCGAGGGGTACAAGTAGAACATGGAGGCCTGGGCACTTCTTTTAAGGGACTGCTCCAAGATGAAATATTATGGTATTTATGTTCCGTTTCGAATAGCATAAAAAATAAAAATAAAAATACTGTCCCTCATCCTATTAACACAAAAAAACAGTATTATATACCATATCCTCACATTATTCGTGGAAATTCAAAATATTGAACAACACTGTAGGGGTATCACAAAAAATCTTCTAATAATTAAGTCAATGGAAATCAAAACTTTTTCAAGTCCCTGAAGACGAAAGGGAGACAGCGAAGGAATCATGTTACACCCAGATCCAGTTACCCTAGCGATGCCACAATTTAGAACCTGGAGAGTGAGACACCAGTGCACGTCTAAAGAAGGTAAAACCCTGGGGGGGAGGTAAATTTGTAATGCATTTTTATTTTAGTCTTTCTGAAAATGGCATCAATAAAGCATGATCAAATTTAACATTCTTCATTTCCCCAAATTCTTGTCATATGTTTAGTTTTCAGAAAGTAGCTTCGATTTTCATAGCAATGACAAATTTATAAAAGTTATGTTTGATCATATAACTTTAAGGAAAGTAGATAGAGTTTGAAAAAAAAATTCAGCAACATAAGGATCTAAAAAAATTGGAACTTGAATCATAGGGATTGCTCAATATGTTTTGTGCATCAGAAATATTGATCAGAAAAGTTTGTTCATTTTACAAAGCTCCTAAAAAATTGAGGGCTTATTAGGTGACAATATAAAATGCATATGTACACTTAACATAAACAAAGCTAAAATTGCTCAAATTAAATTTAATAAAAATGAAAATCGCACTTCATTTGATTGCGCACTGAAAGTTTTTGAGAGAGACAACCCATATATTTATCAAATTGCAACTTTCATTGCTCTTTCTTTCTTATAAATTTTAGTTTTACTCTTTAATGAGATAAATTCGCGTTGTATTCATTATCAAGAGGATTCTGATGAATTTTACACCAACCGGGAGCCCATTTGTTTGGAAGTTGGTGTAGTCAGCAGTAGATATGATGTCAATGATTGATAGTTTCGTTCCAACTGTTTGAGAGAGTGCAGATAGGGAGAAAGACAACTATTTACTACCTCGAAAGGAATGTTAGTTTGGCTGATTCGCCATTGTAAGCTTGGACATTACTTATTCAGCAGTCGACCATCCATTGGTGGCTAGGTGATCAGCCGTATACAACAGGAAGAAGAAGCTGTAATCTGCAGTTGTATGAAATATTTGCTTCATAGAAATTCATCTTGCTAACGTCTTTGCAGAGGATTTAATTTGATTTCACTAAGGTAATATTTCAGCTCTTCTAGGTTAACTTTACCTTCTATTACATTTCTCTTCGCATTTCAAATACAAAATTAGAGTCTTTTAACCGAAAACCTTCAAGCTTCGCTTATTTCATTTCAGATATTTGTATTTTAAATATTGCTTGATCGCAACTTCATCTGTCTGCAGTTTAAAGCTATAAATAACTTTTCACCCTGCTTTTCATTTAATGACACAGAAGATGGAATTATTGACTATGTCACTGGATTCATACAAAAAAAAAACTTGTTATAAATAAAATCAGTATATATTCAGAACTTGGATCTGTGTCGGTGGATATTAATTTAATATTTCTCTTGGTGCACCATTTCGAATGCATACTCATTCGATTATGACTGGAAGCATGCTCTTCAGGATACATACCCCCTTTATAAGAAATATCGAACTTTCTTGGAATTTTATTTTAATATTATTAATACAGCTAAAGACTTCCATGTTGTAAGTATACTTTTTAAGTTTGTTTGATTAAGGTCGCTATTGAAAGACAGTGACTGACAGAAATGAATATTTTTACATTTCATGTTGAAATGACTGTAAATCAAAGACTCCTGGTGACATAATAAAAGCAACTTCATTGGAAAATTTAACAAAAAATTTACACTTGGTTTATGAAAGTCGATTTTATTCTGAGCCCTTCTCGCATTGTATCATAACCAGAACTTACCTTATGAATAAATTTATGATTGGTCTTAGAGTCTTCTGAAGGACTGTTTGTAAGGCATCATCCTGCCGCTTTTTCGGTTCAATAATGGGTTTTAATACTTTCACTGTTTCTACCCGCGCCTGATATGAGGACCATCTACCTAATCAGATGACCCTTTTTTTTCTTGCTGTCTTTTAATTGTAGTAGATTAGTCGCCATCTGATATTATAGGTGGTTTGGCACAATTACATATTATTTGTAACACACAGGCACTTTGCGGCAGTCAATGTGTTAAAACCTCCTCTCTTTAAAGCAAGCTTTAGGATGGATTTAATTCGTCAAAATAGGTGCGAAAAGAAACATGAAAGGAGCAGATGTTTACATTTACTAGTATCTATTGGGGGAAATCCAAGGTCAAAAGGAATACCGGAAATGCAACCATGGTTCCGTGACTCGCCATTTATTAAGACTCGATCTTCTATGCATTTAAGACTGAAACACATTTCATTTGAATGCATAAATTTTAAGTCCTATCGCAATAGATTTTTTAGTTTAATATCATTGACACTCCGCGATTTCGTGGGTAAACACAACATCCGAACAATTTTAGTTTGTTATACATATTCACAATATAAATATATTTTAATCTAAAGAGACATATTACATTTTGTAAGATGAAAGTGTACAAAAAATGGGAAGTTATTGCACTTACGTGTACGAAGTTTTCAATTGCGGACGAATAAGAGACCATGGATTAGATTCGACTTTGAAAAGTAGAATGTAGAGACTCATCGCTGGCAGACTATATTTGAATCTACTTTTCAACGCACGCCTGTCATTCATGAGATTTTGATGAATGGCAGGCATTCATAATAGTCTTGGGAATTGTTGACATATTTTTCTATGAATAAAAAACATTTACGAAAGGTCAGGAATTGTGTTAACTTATTTTTTAGAAATATGTCATGTTTTGCAAAAACTATAACTATCACAAACATTTTTTTACCCTCTTCGGACACCTGTTCTCTTAGCATCTGTCAAAGAATGATTGCAGAAGAGCGAAAAGATAAACAAGAGAAGAATAGACACCAGAATGACTTCTGGCTCTATCCGTGATGGAAAGAGAGTGAAAGGTTATTTGTTTATCTTGGACAAAATAAAAAACATTCCAACGATCAGGCAGTTCTGTGTGGGATTATAAAATCTACAATCCTTGAATATCACATTTGAGCAAGCCTTTGGGGGAATTTTATTTCCAGTGAAGAATGCCTTGCTTAGAAAATCTTGCAACGAACAATATATGAAAACTGTAACTGTGTTATCATGCACAATCAACAATAATTTAATTTAGAAATTTTTTTTCGGAACATGAGATTACGTTGGTACATTAAAAGATTTAAATATAATAAAAAATAATTTTTAAAAAATATTTTTACAAATGCACTAATAGGTGTCATTTTAAAAACTTTTAATTATTTTTCACTCTTTCGTTTTAATGAATTATAGAAATCAGGAGTATAAAATCTTAAAAGGAATTTAACATGTTTGAAATTTATCAGCGAAAATCTAGCTTTTGATCCTGTTTGTCACTGTCGGTGTGAAAAGCACATTTTTTAAAGTTTGATGCACACATTTCTCACACGGATTTAGCTAAGTAACATTTCCCAATTCACAATTTAATAATACCTATACGTGAGATAAATGTGAAATTGACCCATCTCGTATAGGGAACACACGTTTCACTCATAAACATCTTATATTAGTGCAAAATCCGCCTATGCTGCCAAGTACATTTTACTATTTGTCATATTTTTATTTCAATGCCCTGTTTATTATTCTTACCGTGCTCAATTTTTTAAATCGTCTTCTCCAATATTACAAGATTTGGTGAGTGAAAAATACCACCCAAGCATTTTTAAATTCTTAAGACCTATTGACTTTTTCTCTTGCATTCAGCAGTTTTTTTTTATTCTGTGGAACATTCCTTTTAAGTTCTTTAAGTTCATAATTGTATGAATCATTTTTTTAAATTTCAAATCGCTGAAGTCCTATTTCACGTCATACTGGCACAGTTTTCTCTCCCTACGTTAGTGTTTATAATTTAATAAGTGAGCGTTTTTATTATCTTTTATACTTTTAACATGTGATTGGCGCAGTATGGCTCTTGCGCCAAGAAACCAAACCAAATATCGCAATTCAATCATTTTTTATAATAGTTCTGCTTTCCAGCAAATTATGTAAGATGTATTACAATTTTCCATATGTTTTTGTATTAAGAACTGAAATGTTTTTTGATGCGCAGATTTCAAGTCACATACCTAAAATGCAACCCACCGCTTTTATATTTATCTTCAGCATCGACTAATCTTATGCCTACAATGAAATCATTAAGTTTTCCGAACTTATTAGAGAATATGCGTTCCCGAGGAGGGGAGGGGACGGAGATATATTCCTTTTCCACATCATTTTGTAGGATGATTGCATGTAATTACAGAACACCGGATTTGTTTTTGTAGTGAGTGTATAGTGCGAGATAAACAAACAATCAGCAGTCCTTTATCAGAAGAGATTTCGTTTTATGTTCTCCATCATTTGCAGTTAAAGCGGCACATTACTTGTACAGCAGTGACAACTTTCCTGTTATTTTAACATATGGTCATAATATTACATCAAATATATTTTGTGTTTATGCAGTTAATGAGGAATTAAATCCTATGCTTTATGTAAAATTATCAACAACTAAAGAAAGTATAACGGTACTATTAATTACGCTTAATTTTAAAGCTATTCCGCACAACTTATTTAAGGAAGAGAGGAAAAAAAGTGAACGAAGACGGATGTAAGCAATATGCTTAAGCGAAAAGCAACCATCGCTTAGTTGTTTCCCCTTTTCTGCTGCTCCAGTCCACAAAGAAGAGCAAGCACTTCTTCTCGGAGACACCAAATTAGTTCTATCCAAGCCGCTGCAATTCAGCTACCCATAGGCCGTTTCTTAACAATATATATTGTATTTACTTGTCCGGAATGACGACATATTTGAAAGTGATTTTGACAGCTTAAAATATCAACTCCCAAAATTTCTCATCCTCATGGGAGATTTTAATGGACACAATCCTATATGGGGAAACAAAGATTTTAATCTAAAAGGACAGCAAATTGAGTTTTTGCTAAAAGACCGTGATCTTTGTTTACTGAAATATAATACACCTATTTTCATATACCTAGTCGAACTCTCTATACCCTATATCTAGTTTTATGTCGAACAATTGTAATTAAATGGGATTTTGGTGGTGCAGATATATATATATATATATATATATATATATAAACCTTAGTCTCCGTCATAAGTTGTCCATTTGACTTTTTGACTTTAAAAAGAAGAAAGGAACATTGATTTTGAAAATGCCAGATATTTCGCTGGCTTTATCCCACAGCGTTCTTTTCGTAGAGCTCACAAATGATATTCACGCATTCCTTTGGCTTTTCCATCAGATCAATCTTGCAGTTGCCTTACCTTTTTAAAGGAAATGAAATTATTCGTAGTGGAATATCATCGGAGCATCCATGCTTTAGCTTGTTATATATATATGTGGTAAATTAAATCCACAAGAGGGCATTCAGCACTTCTTCCGGTGTTAATCAGCAGTCAGATGGGGGAGAGGGCAGAGAGAGTTCCCGACAACAAGAGGATATATACGGACCGTCCACTATCGAGTTGCGACCGGAAACCGTTGAGACATGATCCTCTTCAAAGGGCCGAAACTGGAATTCTTGCGCTAAAGAATTTATCGGCAAATGCTCAAAGCGCCACGCGGAGGTGGAAAAGAGCAACTACATATCTACTGAGAATCTCCATGATATCGCAATTGATTCTTCATCAGGGAAACTTCATTTGTAAAAATCATCTTTTTTTAATCATTCAATAAACCAATAACCTAAACCAGTGGACTGATGCATTAAAACCCATCACACCCACATTATTTATCGGTGCAATAATTTTTATCTCTCCTTAAACTGGTAATAATCCTGCTGGCGCAGCATACATGAGG
>JAPMOQ010009184.1:38634-54869 GCA_026543055.1 Argiope trifasciata
AGCAATTTGCCTCTTAAAAATAAGACTTCGTTCCATAGACGGATCAATATTCATAAAGAAATCGCAAAACCCATTTGAAATTCTTAAGCCTTCACTAAGATTTTTCAAATTAAATGTCACGTTTCCAGTGCTTGTTGAAGCCTTCAATGGCCTGTGAATTTAACATTTCCTCTAAGTCGGTTTCAGTCAGATCTTCGTCTTGCGATTCTAGCAATTCCTGAATGTCGATTCTGTCTGTTCGTACCCTTCTCGTCCTATTCCATTCGCGATTTCGGCTATGTTTACAGTTTGCATGTAACAACATACTTTAGACCAAGCTGTTATAAGATCTATTTTACTTTTTTTATTAGTCCATTTGACGGCATTTACAAAGGATATTGGGTTGGATACCTATTGGAATCCTTTTATTATTATGTATGTACTTATTAAATCCACGAATAAAGAAATTTTTAGCAGCGAATATAGCAGTTGGGTCTCAATTTTTTAATCCGCGAATAGTGAAAACGCGAATGAAGGAATCGCGAATAAGGAGCTTTTACGGTACTCGATAGATTCAAAAACCGTACATCCACCGATCGCCGTAAAAATTGGGGAAGTTACTAAGTATATCCCAATGAAATTTTTTGAAAAAAGTTTTTAAATCAGAGTTGTGGTTCTGTTGTGTTGTCCCGAACAAATATTATAAAAATATCAAAATAACATTTAAAGCTCAATGTGTGTGTGTGTGTGTGTGTGTGTTGATGCTCTGCAGGCCAGATTATTAAACTTACCAAATTAAGTACATGTAGACCTTGGAAGTTGAGAATGTGTACCTCTTAGCCCTTTTTTGAATTTTTAATTAGAATATGAATTAATTAAAAATTAGGAAAAATTTCGTTTTCCGGTGATGACTTCTTAAAATATTATCTCACAAACAAGATTTTTGCATCGATTTATAGATACAAAAATTAGCTTTCAAATGGTATCAATGCTTTAACATATAACATAAGCCTCTATTTTTAATGAATTCTTAAGGATATATTTTTACCATATTTTTCAACAATATATTTCGGATTATCAGCGTGTTGCTGTCAGATTGACGGAAGTTAAAATTAAAAAAATCGACTATTATTGCAAAGTAAATCTAAAGAAATGCAACTTTCAGTACGTGACTGGATAAAATAAAGTAAATATAAAATTTGAAATTTTCTAAAAACATAAATACAAGGCAACAGATTCTATGATCGTTTGCAATATCAAAATCGTTAATTCAATAAATCATCTTTATTTACGACAAACCTGTGTGAATTTATACAGGATATGCATATAAATCACGACCCAATGGCCAATTTGTATAATATTGTTATGAACCTGTGGTTTTGCTTTCCCGCGCTAATACTGTCATCATAAAGAAGTTAAATTTACAGTAATCTGTATTTAATAGTGAATGGGTGTGACGTCATAGGTCTCAGGGCTTGGAGACAAACTTGGCGATGATTTGGCAACTTGGGGACGAATTTGGAAACTTTGACGACAAAATGAAAAGTATCCGAAACATCGAGAATTTTCCCGATCCGTACATTAGAAGCCGAGAAAAGTCTAGAATGATCCTGATTGGTCCAGAAGGTTTAGCCCCACCTTCCTTCACCATATAAGGCAGTTAGTCTGCGTAGTGAAATCAATCGATCGTGATGACCCGAATAGAGAGGTCTTGGAAGCTGAACTAAGTACGGCGGTGGTCGACTGAGTAGACCTAAATAGGGAAATCTTGAATTGAAGAATCCTGAACGGAGGACTGTTGTGTGGCGCATTCTGACGAAACCTGTGTCGTAGCCCGTTGTGTCATCGTCGGGAACGGAGCTCTTCTGAACTGAGGAGTAGTCCCGTTGTGTGAAGTAGTGAGTCGACAGCCAAGGCAAGAAAAGACAACGGAATAGTTTCAGCCTGTTCTGGAGGGACCCAGGTGGTGTAAAGTGAATCCCATAAAGATTCCCACTCCTCTACAACTGTCTGGCCACTCTGCGAGCAGTGGACGTTGTCACTACAGAATTTCTTCCCGTGGACTACTGTTGCTATTGTGAGCTACTATCTGCAGTAGAGTACTGCAGTGTGCTGTTCTGTGTGTTCGTCTGGGCTGTATATAGTTGTCACCGGTACATAGTCGCGCTGTCAGTATTTGTCGTCTTTGTGCTGTCATTGTTTGTTCATCTCTTCTCACACCGTACACACCCACTATACAGGTGAACGAACCTTATGGATTCGGATAGGAAATCCGCAACAATATTAATAATAGGCAACGATATTAATAATGTTTAATGTTAGCTTGGTCTAAATGAAGTAAATAATTACATTTAATGTAGCTTCAGTCAAACAATGCATTGATAAATAATGGATTTTAGATTTCTTTTACTTTGCTCTGTGAGCCTTATTTTACAAAATTCTATTAATATTTTAAATAAAAGTTGCTTCATCAATCAGTCTTCTAAATCAATCATTAAAACTTGTTGATTTATAAAAATAAAAGAATAGTATTGGGAAAACGTTTTCTTTTAGAAATTTCGGTCCATCATCTTAAGGATAGATCCCTCGCAAGGATTCAGTAAGGATAATACTCACTGAAGATGTAAGGCACTTTTCTTTAATTCACAAAAAGGATATTTATAAATTTATGACTGATAAAAGTACAAAAGCTTTTTAAGTTGATATAAAATCTATTTTTTACCAAGTTTTTCTACGAAATATTTATTATTTATAAATTTATTTCTAGAATTTATATTTATGCCAGGGATGGGGAAACTACGGCCCGCGGGCCAACTCCGGCCCGCCAGAAGGTTCTATCCGGCCCGAGGATAAAATTTTAATTTGCCGGTCAGAGGCAAATTAAAATATTCATATATTATATATCCATCTCCTTTTCTACTTTGTTTAAATATTATATTTTTTCTTCCTTTTTTTTCAAAGATCTGTTATACATCAAGATGCTCGGTGTAAATCTGCATTGAATATGAAACCCGTGCTTAATACAGTCATGAAGCTTGCAAATACAGTTCGATCTCGTGGGCTTACTCACAGGCAATTTCGAGATTTTCTTCAGTCAGTACAATCTGAATACTCTGATGTACTGTATTACACGAAAGTAAGGTGGCTTAGTGCGAGAGGTGGCTTAGTGTTTTCGAGCGAGTTTGGAAGCTGAAAGAGGATATTGTGTCGTTCTTCCATGAGAAGCAGTGTTCTGCGGAATGCGAAATGTTAGAAGATACAAAATGGCTTTCAGACTTTGCATTTTTCACAAATCTTCTTTGTCATATGAATAACTTGAATGTCAAGATGCAAGGGAAAAATCAATTTATCGACGATATTTGGTCACATCTCAAAGCTTTTAAACTAAAACTTAATATGTTTGCTAAGCATCTAGGTAAGAACGACTTATCTCATTTCCCGAGGTTAAATTCAATACCCTCAGTAAATGAAGAGAACCTTAAGAATTATGAAGATAGCTTGAAAAAACTGCAATTTGAGTTCGAACGCAGATTTCAAGATTTCAGTGCCATTCAAGCAGAATTGGATATTTTTACCATGCCATTCAACACAAATTGTGAAGCAGTGAGGTCAGATTTGCAGCTTGAATTAATTGAGTTGCAATTTAACAATCATCTCAAGCAATTGTTTCTAAATAAGCCAAAGTTAGTTTTACAAATCATTATTGAAAGTCAGTTTCACAAATTTAATATCTCATGCCCAGAAAATCAGTGCTATGTTTGCTTCATCTTATATATGTGAACAAGTGTTTTCAACTATGAATCTTAGAAAAAATTATTTAAGAAGTAGACTGACAGATTAGCATTTAGCCTTGCTCCTTAGAATCAGTACATCTCACTTCGAACCTCAATATAAGGAACTTTTAAAAATGAAATCGCAATTTCATTCATCTCATTAATATATTAAATTTTAATACTTGTATATTGTTTTTAAAATTTTAGAAAAATTCATCTTGGTCCGCCAAACTTTTTTTTTTCGATATTTGGCCCGTGATCGAAAAAGTTTGCCCATCCCTGATTTATGCAAATGAGTAAGGTAAGCACGACAAATGTTTCGTATCCCTCATTAGTTATGTTTGAAACTTTCAAAAAAATTAAAATATTTTTTTTATATTTTTAGCATCCAAATTATCTCAATGTTTTAAGATATATTTAAGATAAGATTATAATAAATATACTTATGGCGACGCTAAAAATTCATAAATTTCTTACGGAAGTAATTTTTTGACAAATTTTAACAACTGAAAGAAAAATTTAAAAAAATATTGTTTTAAAGTTTAATATGGTTTGTCACTTTTTGAAATGCTTTATGCTGATTGACTGATGTGGGTGTAAACATAGGTTGGGAAAAGAAAAACGGAGACATATTGTAAAACATTTATTATTTTTATGCTTTTATATAAATATATATCTTGTCATTCGCTAAAGAATAGTATTAAAATATGGATAAAATCAAAAATAAATGTTAAAATTTTTTTAAAAATAAGATCGCCCTTTTCGTTTTAGATTTTGTATGGAATATATATACAAATAAATATTTAATAAGGTGTTTTTTTTTGTAAAATTTTGAGTTTTCATTTCTTCCATCATTTTTAAAAATCTATTAATTAATTTAAAATCATCAGTTTATAAAGAGTACAAATCCATAGAAATTTTATTATATTTTAGGGTAAATTGTGAGATTATTTCATTATGAAATGCCAGCCTCTTACATTTATTTTATTTTCAACCCTTAACTTTAGACGTGTGGCTTGTGAGATCACTAGCGATGGACTTTCGGTTACCCCCATTCAACTTTTAGCTCAATTGAATTGAGCGTTCTGTTTTGTGACCTTCAATACATGGGAATTTTTTAACAGGTTTCAGCTAATGATTTTTAAAATAATCCAGTTACTTCAGTTACAGAAAAGTTTTTGTATGAATGTTCGCATTCATCTGATTTTGATATCTATGTTCAAATATAACTAATTTCTCTAGTGACCGTATATTTTGAAAAAATTATAAATTATGTTAGTATGACAAAAGTAATATATATAAAATTTATAAGTTGATTTTTGTACATGTTAT
This sequence comes from Argiope trifasciata, assembly GCA_026543055.1. Taxonomy (NCBI): domain Eukaryota; kingdom Metazoa; phylum Arthropoda; class Arachnida; order Araneae; family Araneidae; genus Argiope; species Argiope trifasciata. Next base: position 43,719 of record JAPMOQ010009184.1, read on the forward strand.
TAACCTGCATGTTTAAAATACCTTATAAAATTGTGCTTTGAAAGTCGAAAGAGCTGATAAAAAAAACTGGCAATTATACCCATTGTCCTTTTTTATTTTCAACACAATTGTTGAATTTTAAATTATATTGCTTTCTATATGACATTATATACTGGAAAAATAAATATAAAGTAATGTGTTTTTGAAGAATATTATACATATTAAAAAACGTAAATTGAGAAAAAAAAATGCATGTTTCATTGCTATTATATTTTTTACATGCTAATACATTTTGAAAAATTTCTTAAACGTATCTCTGTATCAAGAAAAATATCTGCAAAATATATTGGCCATTTTCTTACACTTAGACATTCGTTAGAAAATTTAATTTGAGTGTGAAAGAAATGTGGTCTCATAAATCACACCTCCTTAGTTGAGGGTTAATAAAATCCCGAAAAGGCTAGAAAATATAAGTTTAAGCTACAGCTTGCATTCTGAAGTATCTTTATAATACAGATATTTGACAGATGGACATTATTGAACAGACATTTGACAGACGAATTTTATTGAACAGATATTTGACAGACGGACTTTATTGAACAGGCATTTGATAGACGGACTTTATTGAACAGACATTTGATAGACTGACTTTACTGGACAGACATTTGATAGACGAACTTTATTGAATAGGCATTCGCCTCAGCCCATCTTCTTGCCGATGTTCACCACCAGGTCGACAATCCTGTTACGGAAATTGTTGTGGCAGCCTTCTTCCTTCCCTCTTCGTCCTGCACCACGTGGCAGTGGTACTTGTATATGAAGAAAGCCCCCCTGCAGCAGTTGTGCCTGTCGTGGGTGCACTCGTGGTGCTTCTCAATGCACTTCCTTCCCTCCGCCCTGAAAAAACGAACGATTCTCTCCTCATTTCACTGCCCCATAGACAAAGAGGTGAACTGCCGACCTTCTCTCTTATTTGCGTGAATTTGCGGCTATCCATTTATTATGATTAATTTCCCATAACATTGCATACAAGAACTGGATTGACAAACTATGAAGGCTTTTATCAATGCAATTCTTTGATTTTAAAAATGATTTGCAAACGATTCGAAAATAGTTTGATTGTAAATTGCACAATTTTACGAGCTCAACAATCACACGAGTCTAACTATTACACCCCTCTAAAGTGCTTTCCCTGTATTTTCCTCGTATAAATAATTGAGACAATGGCCAATGGTTGTCCCGAGTTGAAAATCATTCGCCATTGTCCCATTGTGGTCACGTGATTTTCCAGAAATAGGCATGATTTTCTATTGCTTGCTATAATTAGTCTCATCTGAACCCACCTTTAAATGCGATTTCTTAAAAAAATAATTAACAACTGATATTCTCGAATCAATATTCTTCATTAAAATACTGCGATTTTTTCATCTATCATAGAGTTATCAAAGATGCAAAATGTGTTAAAAAGGGCGATCAATTTTTTAAAAATTAGTTGAATGAAATTTATATACATAATTTTCTGTGTTTTTTTTTATGGTGATAAACTGAAGCGATAATATTCTTTGCCTTCTTTGTGCTCATTTGTTTATTCACAAGATAAACAAATTAGTATTTCTTGAATAAATATGCTGCTCATGAATTGAGTGATTACAATTCGAAATATTTCAGGAAAATTATTCATATACGTTATCGCTTAATTTGAAAGGATAGCTTAATTTGAAATTAATTAGATATCAATTTGAGAAATGTTTCCACCTCATCAGAATTTAAAATTTGTAGAATGAAATAAGGATTTGATGTATTTTAAGCCAAAATGCAGTAACAGCTGATCATCATTTTCTTCTTACAATTAGACTTTTGATTCAATTTTGTCATTTGGGTCTTTCCACAATGTTCCTCTATCAAGTCACATAAGGATTATTTTGTGTCTTTGATTCAATGTTATGCGATGAGACTACACCACGAAGACTTTCGATCCATCGCACGTTCTGTGCACATGCAGTATGGTGTGGTTTATTATAAGCCGAAATACAGTAAAAGCTGAATATCGCCGTCTTCCTTAACCTTTCCCTTTAATTTTGTCATTTCTGTAAATTTCCTCAATGTTTCGCTACCAAGTCACATAAGGATTATTTTGTGTCTTTGATTAACTGTTACGCTATGAGACTATACCACATCACTCCGAAGACTTTGGCTCCATCGGTAGTTCTGCGCACATGCACTGTGAATCATCGGCAAACCGATTTCGAAGCCGACACCTTCGTAGGCATCCATTTTAAATATATAAATGGATTATAGTTTTGTAGGATGCAGTTACTGGTAAAATTGTAGTCGATTTTACATTTCTGCTTTCGTTTCATAGTTTTTTTGAAAAAAGAATTCTTTGTATGTTTTCTTTCTACAACACTAATCAAACAATGTTAGACTGCACTCTACATTTAAGGAAAATATGTGAAACGCACATTTTTTTACATGCTACCATTTTTGAAAAGAAGTATGACAGTATTGTTCCAATAAATTAATAAAAGCTAAAACGTTCCAGGTGTTACGTAAGCATATTGCCCCGTCTCTCACTTATAACGCCCTCTGGCAGCAAATGCAACTTTTCATTAGACCTTGTAACATCGCTGATGTAGCAGCGACGCCAAAGGCGAGCTCTAAATTAACTCCCACAAAGCGGATAATCAATAAATTCTTTAATAGTTGTTAATATCGTTTTTATCAGTCCATGGATTCTATTCAAGTCTTTTGCTCACTGTGCTTGACTTTTATCCACATTTTCACTTTTATTCGTCTCCCAGTCACTCGGACCAGAATGTTGAGGTTTCAATGGTGGCGAACCTTTTTGAAATTTAAAGAATTTGTTGATTCTACGCTTTGTGGGAGTTATTTTAGAGCTTGCTTTTGGCGTCGCTGCTACATCAGTGATGTTACAAGGTCTAATGAGCAGTTACATTTGCCCCTATAGGACGTTATAACTGAGAGATGGGGAAATATGCTTACATAACACCAAGAATAAAAACTGAATTCGATTCAATATACCAGTTTGCATTAAAGAAGGTAATTTGCGTAAAACTGTCCAATTCAATACCATAAATAACAAGTGATGAATTACAGTATTAAGGTACAGACACTCAAGGCCGAAAAACATTTAAAAATATGTCTTGACTGCCGAATGCATGATTCTGTGAAACCAAATACATGGTGTAAGCGTTGAGTGTTCAATTCTTCAAAGGATTCAAATGGTTCTTTTATCTAGAGTTTTGAAAAGAGCCTTGTGTGCCGAATTCTTAAAAGGATTTCAATGAGAGATTTATCTAGAGTTTAGAAAAGAGAGTTACAGTTTACAGATTTCGCAGCGTTTAGTTTATTTTCAAATGTCATTAATTTTATTGCATTATTTTCGAATACAAGATTGCAGGTCAGAGAAAATCATAATTTCTTTTGGATCTTAATACGTATTTACCCCTGATTATCAACAAATGTAAATCTATATACTTCAACTACTTAAAAAATAACAGAACGAAATTCAGAGATACTGCATGATTAAAATAAGTTCTTTATTTGAAACTGTTTCAATACATTTTTGCTAAAATCAGCCGAATCTGGACAATCTGTCCAAGAACTGCTCCGTTTTGCGGAGGTACCATTTTTCCTGACAAGAGCAGGTCTCTTCTTTTGTAGGGAGGGAGTTTTTCCCCTTTTTGTAAGAGCACCAACAACTGTATTTGAACATGTCACTTCCGCAGCAGCCATGACGATTATTGGTGCAGTCATGGTGAAGCGGTATGCAGTCATCGGATCTGAAAAAACATCGCCTTTAAAACAAAAGGCTTCTTTCGGATAAAATTGACAAACATTCACTATTTGGAAAATTAACTTTTAAAAAAGAAACAAATAATGCAATATTCGTTCCTTGAAATGTTTGAAACATTATTCACCCTTTTCTATTCATAAGATTATTTTCAATAAAATTAACAACAAATTTTTCTAAAAATAGCTCTAAATAATAGATATAAAAATAATAGATTTAAAATAGCTTATATTAAAAAGAACGATTCAAAAATAAATGACTCTGGAGCAACTAGTAATGTCTGGATAACCAGGAATTCGATTCAACTTCGAAGAATAATCAAAAGGGAATCGGTAAATGTAACTGCCTATAAACAAAACACATTTCATAATTATTTTAGTTCCGATAAATATCTTAACCTTTAAATACATTCCATGAAAATTGAAAACTATGAAAAATGAGAACTGATCTCTTTTTTACATTTGTATCTCAGGTACATTTGTGAGGTCAAATTGACTGGATTCCGCATTGTCACAATTGCTTAAGATATGTTTTATTAGGCGATAGAGCTCAGTTATGCTCTTGTTGCCAAGTTATTTTAACAGTTCTTCGTATTTTAATTGAATGTCCTGATTTTAATCTTCATCGTTTACAATTTTCCATTGCTCATTACTGGACATGCGAACGTTGTTAGGAGAAAATCCTCACAAAATTACTCTTAAGTTTTTAAAAGCAACTGTCTTTTACAACTTCAAGTAGACCTTTATTAACTGTTGCCAAACAAATCACGGCATTGTTATACAGTTTCATCTTTGCACTTTATGCATCTACGGTTTTGTTACATACTTTTAAATCTTTTTATAAATTTTAGCTTTGTAGTTTGACCATATGTATGGCGCAGTAGAGCCGATAAACAGTCCAATCCAATCCTGAGATACATTTGCCTCGAGACTATCACTTTTTAAAAATTATTCTATGACGTGTTGGATTGTGGGAATTCTGATTTATCAATGCACTTCCTCCTTGCTAGAAAAACGCCATTAAACTTTTTAAATCAAATAAGAGCGTTGACATATTGAAAATTAATTTATTTATGGGGAATTAAACTTTCTAGTTATTTAATGATTTTTTTTGCTTTTAGACATAGTTATTATAACTGCAAAATTGAAATATTTTCTTCAAAAAACTTTTTTTTCTTCAAAATTGGTTTTGTAAAAGCTCCAAAACTAAACTAAATCCGGAAAACAAACCAGAATGTAAATGAAATATAATTCTTAGTGACTTTCTGCCAAGGTTTAATTCTTTTTTTATGTTTGATTTTCACAAGTTGAGCTAATGTCTCTTTCAAGTGGTAAATTTAAAAAAATAAAAAAACAATGATTAAATTCCTTTTTCATTGACATCATTTGAATTTCGAACATTTAAAATTGAATAACTCCTGCTCATGTGAAAATATCATATCCAGAATAATTTTTGCGCATCCACTGTGCATCTTGCAGGAAGTAAACTTGCTCATCATCACAGAGCATCAAACAACGAGTGCTTGTGCTAAACTTCATAGTATCGTCACAACCGCGATCAGAGCCATCGTTGATGAAAAAACTCTGAAAGCCACGCCACATTGATTACTATAACCTTTTTTTTTTCTCTTCAGCTGGGCAGATATCTTACCTGTCTTCTTCTTTAGATAAAGACATCCTGCTTTCGACAGCATCCAGTTCATCCAACGAATCACTTAAAGGAAACGTTTCCTCATCAGCTGTAAACAAATAATAAGACACCGTTATATTCGATGATGAACTGTCCATTGGTTTTTTGAATTACTGTAAAAATGATTCAAAAATTTCAACATAGTTTCAAACAAAAAGCTAATTGCGACATGCAGAATGCAAACTATTTCAAAACAGTTCTTCCTAACAAACTATTGGACCTAAAGTATCCCTTTGGTATCAATTGGTTAGAATTCAACGCAGAAAAGAGAACCGTTCATTTGGTTTACTTAAAAGGATAGTCAAAAATATTTTGCAAAATATGATCCCTAAGAACCAAAAGTCTGTTTAAATTTTAAACTTCCTAATTTTTTCAAAAGTACATTTAGTGACTGAAATAAAATCAAAGAGATTTGGTTTCATCATTGAAGGTATCCGACTATGTTAAAAGCAGTGGTTATCAACCACATTGACGAATATTTTTTATTATTTCTTGTAGTTCAAACTTTCCTCTTCCCAAAACAGTTTATATTTTCTGGGAAAAAGAAAGCCTCCTTACCAACATTTAGAGGAATTTTTAAAAAATTATATTTTTCCAATGAAATCTTTGTTTAGCTTCAATTTTCTCAAATTTTTGATGTTCATAAAAACTCTCCTCCTTTAACATAATATCTAAAAAAAGCTAATAGATGTATTTACATGAAAATTTCAACGTGTGTTTTATGTAATATGGGCAATGATGTGAAATTTTTTTTTATTATATATGAAATACTCTTTCATTTATAAGTGCCTTAGAAAAACTAAGTAGTAAATTTATAGAAAAAATGAATATATACGTATATTTTTACCCATAAATTCTTTGCATGTTAAAATTTTTCACAGATATTGGTTCATTTCATTCATCACTACATTCTATAACTTATGTAGAAAGCAAAATAGGATTGCAGCAATATAATTTTGTATGGAGTGTTAACCTTTTTGATTCCTTTCTTAAAATTTTACGGCAGGCTTTCCTGTTTCTCAAAATATATTCAAATATTTTTATTTATTTATAGTGTTTAAATTTTACAATACATCTAAAAACCATAAAGAGTTTCTTTTTTAAAACCCTTTTTTTTCAAATTTTTACTGTGAAAGTCGGATACCTTAAATCTTTTGAAAATGAAACTGAAACCTTTGAAAATTGAGTTTAACACGATTATTGAATTCTGAAAGAAACTTTCTAAAGAATAATTAATTGTAACATTATATAAATTATGAAAATTATTCTGCATTGCACATAGACTTTTACTGGCAAAGAATTCTGGTTTTAATTCGCATATTTTTTAAAAAGACATGGTTGGTTTCAGTATAAAAAGGATTTTTTTTTTATTTCAATTGCAGTTTAAGATTTCAACTTTAATTCAAAGGGCTTTTTTGTTGAAACTTTATGGGAGCTGACAGAAAATTAGAGAGAGGAATGCGTTGCACAATAAACAGGAATGCTGAAGATCTACATAATAGTATGCGGGAATTCGATAACAATCAAATTTGAAATTTAAAAATATTTTGCCGAAAACCCCATTATGGAACCAAGTTGCATCAAATATGTAACTGAAAGTTTTAGCGAGCATCAATACTGCCTTTATAAATTACTGAGTACACAAATTAAAAAGTGTACACGCAACAAATATGAAAAACGGAACTAAAATTGCTACTTTGCTGTTCGTGTCTAAAGAAAGCAATTTTATAGATTTTGATTTTAACATTGTCCAAAGCAAGGGAGTAATTGTTTTGATGGATGAATTCCATCATAACAAAAACTAGTCGGGAGCAAATTTAAACTTAAAAAATCGTACAGTAATCAAATTGATATCGAGTTAAATTTTAAAATGATACAAAAATCCTTTTTGTGAGGTAATAATTTTTTTAAATGTGAATATCGATCTCCATATTAGAGCCATAACATATATTCATCTAACAATGGTTGAGCCTATTTTGATCCTCGATTAAACTTTAACGTCTATTTTTGTAATTTTGATTTCTTCTATAATTTCTTTTCTTTGAATGAAGGGACCTTTTTGTGACATGTTCAGTCCTCTCTTGAGATTTCCTGATAATATTTTGCAATTCATTAATTAGCTAATCGAATTTTATATGAAACTGTAAAGAGCTCTAAAAATGTTCAATAAATTGCTTGAAAAACGCTCTTAAGACGGTTTGTTTACATTTGTTTCATGCCAATGAGTAATAACAGCAATTTTCGGGATTTATACATAAAATATATTTCATTTTCATTGAAATGCGCATTTATATATCAAAAAGCAGAGTTTTTTTCAATGTACGCACATTCATATATGAAATTCAATAAATTATGCTATATTGTAGCTTATGACATTTATTGACCTGATTTTAAATAGATATGAAAACTTACCATTTTCAGCTATAGCACAAGCTAATAAGAGAAGAGAAATCGCTACGCAAGGAAGGGTGTTTTTCATTTTGATTATACTTTTTCCACAATGGAGTTGTTAGAAGTAATTGAGAATCAGCGTAAGCGTCGAACGGTCTGTAAATATAAAATTATGATTTTAATTCTAATCTATAAAGAAAAATGTGTATTACAAATTAATCAAATTTGTTTTTCTAAACCCTTTCTCATTCACTTGCATTGTTTTAAAAATAAAATCAAATAATAGAAATAAGGTTTCGTTTACATTTTAAATTTATAATGATGGCTGGTTAGCTGGTCATTGAATTTTTTAACACAGCAGTCAGTATTAGCACAACCGCTTATAAAAAAGGAAAGAAACTGTAGCAGTCTTAAATAGTATTTAAAATTTAAAAAAATCTGAAAAATACCTTGGCAAGAACACAGATGAAATAAAAAGAGTTATACTTTAGGAACAAAAAAATTTAAGCAGAAGACAGTCTTTAAACTCCCTTAGTGCAAAGGTACAAATACACTATTTGTAGAGGACTGGGTATGTTTAATTTAGTAAAATGCATCTTATTTTAAGTTTTAAGAAATAATACATTTAAAATTGTGGTTTTAGATGAATAAATTCTAAATACTTGACTTCCTTCCATGATCCTTTTTTGAAAGTTGAAGATGAAATGGATGTTAAAAAATAATTTAAGTTTTCCTCTGACTACTACGGCAAACGCCAGCATAGATATCGACCGGCTCCGAAAAGACCAGGTGGTTCGTTGAGCTCTGCCTTTCGATATTCTCTTCAACTTTTTTTTTATCTCGAAATTATCGGGACGAATTGCATTTTACCGAGATCAGCAAAATTTTGTTTGAAGAGGGACACGGATCATTTGGAAATGGTGTTGGGAGATGCATTTTCCTACCATACACTGTACAAGTTTTGGAATGGCTGCTGAAAATGTCACATTTTCTGAAACGCAGCCAATTTCTAGAATGGATAGTGCTGCAGGAAAGGATGTAAGCATGGAAGAAAGCAAAAAGAGGAATTTTCCTTATAACAGACACACTCTCCAGTTGAAAATTAACGATGATAGCTGGAGAAAAACAGACGACCCTTTCGATACGGCCGAGGATATACGTATGCTCCTCGAAATACATTTTCTTTTCGTTGGACCATAATAAATTTCATTTCATTAAACCGCACTGTCATTCATGGCCCATTGTTTACATAAGAAGTACCGATAAGAAGCTGACTCGTCTGCGGATCTTTCATACTCGTTTCACTCTCAAATACCTATTATTTGGTGAGAGAGAGCACCTAGATGCCCATCGTGTAATGTTCATTTTGCAGTTGCTCATATCCTAGCTGAGCGCCCTAACATTAATTTTCATTTCATGACATAATTTAACTCAACTTCACTTAATTTACGAGAATTAGTGGGAGAATGTCCCTATTAGTATATATTTCTAACTTTTTAAAGGCTATTGGTTTTATCATTCTATATAGCTGCTGTTCAACAAAAAACTTGTCTTACTTGACTAATCTCTCGTGTTTTGATTGCTACTGTTTTACCGATTTAATTATTAATGTACCTTAACTATTCTAAATTCTCACAAGGTGTCATCTCAAATCATATGATTGGTGCAGTATGGCCTAATTTTGGCTCTTGCGCCATTAAAATCAAATTAATCAATCATCTTTATCATTGGACAAAGGGAAAGTGTCAGATTCTCAGCTTAAGTATAAGAATCCAACAAAGTTCTGTTTTGAGTGAAATGGCATGATTAGCAGAAACTCGTGGAAAGCTGATCTACTATGTCAAGTTTCTGTTATTGATGACGTGATGGAGTGGCAGGTGGGTACATCACGAATGTTCGTGCGAGAAGAACATCAGCACCAGAAGTCTTCAACAAGGTAATATTGGCGACATACGAATGAAATTATATTTCTCTAATATATCAAAATTTCACTCACATAACTGTTTGAATATTTCTTCTTAGTGCTTTTTAGTGTCAAAATGATTTGTATATCATTTGGTTTTCCACAAGTCTATCAAAACTTTTTTTCAAATTTTTTTAACGAATTAGAAAATTTAAAAATTTTATAATATAATAATATGATTCCTTTCTAATACAAGAGTCGTTGTATTCAGTGTTCACAATAACAGTTCAATACATTAATTCTTAAAATGGAAATGCGTCCTTTTTCCTGTCTCTCTGTTGTCAAGATAGAAACTGAATTGTTGGAATTGATCTTATTTAACTTGGCATAAATATATTTTAAATGATGGGAACGCGAAACTACAAAGCAATATTTCGATGTTTAGAATGAATCTAAAATAATTAAAAATGAAGCGAAAGTTTGAGGGTTTAAGTGAAATCTTACGAAAATATTTACAAAAATTGTTAACACCTTAAAATTAAAAATACCTTGTATGTTAACTTAAAATTTAAACAATAAATTTTTCAATGATATATTCATTGTGCAATCGCCCTTAACTTTTGCAAATTTTTAAAAGTAATTCTAGGTACGACTTGCAATAGAATTTTCATTTTTTGAAATTAAATCAGATTTATTTCTTTTACTTCACCAGACTTTTAAATAGTTTCTCTTCTGTTGGGGAAGATTACTGTTCATCAGATAATCTTTTAAATTAAATTTTATTTTACTCTTCAACAAATTTTTCTTAACTGAGGATAAGATGATCCTCAGTTACGAGTTTTATTTTACCCGTAACTGAAGATGAGATGCTTCCTGCATGAGGGTTTGATCTCGTTACCCTACAGGGCAGTCGAAAAAGTGTGGGAACTCGCTCCTCCCATCGATGAAGGGAAGGATTTCCTACGGGGAGGGTTGTAACATAACCGGTGATGGCCCTTAGGACTCAACCCTAGTTCCCAACAGTGTTGCTGTTACGGCTGTTGGGACATTCATTATTTATTATGAGCGTGTATTCAGGTGGGTCGGAAAGAGTCAGTGATATGACTTACACTGAAACAATAAAACACATTATAAATAATTTCATAGATTATGATTATTATGTACTGCAGTAGCTTGCAACTTTATATGTAAAATATGAACTGTAACTTTCAAAATGAAGGAAAAATGGCGTTTTTCAAGTTTTTTAGTGAGGTTGTCGTGAAAGTAGGATCTATGATTTTAATGCAACTCAATTATTTTTACTACGCCACACATTACTGGCTATCTGAAATTTTCTCTGCACAGCGAGCAAAAGTGAGAGTTTTGCGACAATTTG
>JAPMOQ010009200.1:0-32474 GCA_026543055.1 Argiope trifasciata
ATGTTTTCAGGAGCATTTCTTTAATAACCACACACTGAACAGAGACAAGACAACACAAGACAGGGAAGCGTGCAGTTTATCAGTACGGTATCGCATTTCATTCTCATTACACTTGCATTGCGCAATGCATTATGGGATGGCATATGAAAGGCATCGCCATCTAGTATCCAAAAGAGAAGATAAGAGTTATGTAACTGCTAGAAATTCCAAAATAAATTTTTTATTCATTTCTTGGGGATTTCTGTACAATTGCATATACAATGATATTACATTATTTTAATATTTTAAAGATGCCATTATCATTTAGCAGAAAAATTCAATCAATTTTGTAACATGTATAATGATAAAATATTAACTAAATATTAGAAAATATCGAAAATAATTGAAAATTGAAGAAACCTTTTCGACTGTACTAAGAAATGTTACGTTTCAAGGAATTGCTATTACTAAATTTATTTTTTTGTTTTAATTTTGATATTAGAATTTTGAGATAGCTGCCGTTACAATCGCATGATTGTAATGTTTTTGATAACCCATTAAAATGCTTCAAAACAATTTGATTAATTAACAGATATTACAACCATTAATGAGATTTGTCTTTATACTTAAGATCTAAAGCTCATTTTTTATAAGAATAAAATTATTTGTATTAACTTTTTTAAATTTCAAAATTGCTTGAATTTCGAGAAAATTTCCACAACTGCGCCAACCGTTTATATATATTGTTACGGATTTCCTATATCCAAAAATCCGCCGGGTTCGTTTTTTTAACCTCGTATATAGTGGTTGTGTATGGTGTGAAATGATGATGAACACACAGAATGGTCAGTCCTTTACTTGACGGACATAACACAGACGTTTATTTACAGGACAGCACACAGACGAGAAATGTTGACAACACAAATATGTACAGTTGATAACTATTTACAGCCGAGACGAACACACAGTACAGCACACAGCAGATAATAGTCCACAGGCAGAAATTCTGTAGTGACAATGTCCACAGCTCACAGAGCGGCCAGACAGGATTCAGCCGGAGAGGGAATCTTTAAGGGATTCACTTTACACCACCTGGGTCTCTCCAGAACAGGCTGAACTATTCCTCTGTCTCTTCTTGCCTTTGCTGTCGACTCACTATTTCGCACAATAGGTCTACTCCTTAGTTCGGGACAGCTCCGTTCTCGACGACGACACAACGGGCTACGACACACGACGTAGGCTTCGTCAGCATATGCCACACAACAGTCCTCCATTCAGGACTCCTCAGTTCAAGTCCTCTCCCTCTTAGGTCTTCTCGATAAATTCCACAGCGTTACTTGTTCTCATCGTTGAACACCAGGCCGTTCAGATTCGGCTTCTCTTCACTGCCGCACTTCGGCTTGACTCCACTTGATTCTTCTTCAGATCTCCTTTCCTTTTCTCCGCTGTTCCGCTTCGACTTTATCCGACTCGATTTATTTTCTTACTGCAGCCCTCTTCCTTATATATACCGATGGTAGGCGGGGCTAACATTTTCTGGACCAATCAGGAGCGTTCTAGCTGGATCTCGGCTCCTAGTGGACGGATCGGAAAAATTCTCGATGTTTCAGGTACTTTCCATTTTGTCGCCAATATCGCCAAATTTGTCACCAAGTCGCCAAATGGTCGCTAAGTTTGTTGCTAAGCCTTGGGACCTCTGACGTCATACCCATTCACTATTCAATACATATTACTGTCAATCTGTCTTCCTTACATTGACAGTATTAGCGCGGGAAAGCAACACCACAGGTTCGTAACAATATAACATAATCTGTAAACGTGTTTTCAAGTTATGAAATCCTTATATTAGGAGAAATTTTACTTACCTACTAACATTCTCTATTATTAAAAAATCCACACTTTCATTGATTTGTTTAAAAAATTATACAGTTTAAATATAATATTTTGGTTATATATTTTTGAAATCTAAATAAGCTTTAATTGTTTACACAAACAGCTGAAATGTTTTGAAATTGTGACTCTTTCAAACCCGTTATTTGAATTACTTTATTAATAATATTTTCATAGCGATCCTAGTTCTTGAAGTGCATTTTTAATGCATGGTTTCTAAAAGCTTGATATATCATGCATAGTACGAAAATCTCACAAAACACTAGTTAAACACTATTTTTTTTCAGCAGGCGGCATTGTAAGTTATTAAAACTTATTATCTTTATTTTCTGTGTCAAAATATCTACCAATTAAGAAAAAACATTGGGCTAGTAAATATGATGTGTCTTTAAAATATATTCATGACTTGGTAGAACGTAGAAGGCTCTGTTAGAGAAATGCTTAAACCAAATAAAAACAATTATACTCTCTCCGAAATAATATCATCTCCTTCAAGATTTAAGAAAAGGACAAATGTCTGCGAATGGCTTGGAGATTTTTATTAATAAATTTGATACTGTGAGAGATATCAGCGTTCTCCCAGGAAAGAGGAAGACATGTCATGAATTATTAAGTTGTGGAAAAAGTTAGGAAGGCGATTAATTCTGAGCTACTGAATCAGTGACATGTAAGCACTAGAAATATAGCAAAAATTTTATCAATACCATCGTCAACAATGGAAAAAGACTTGTCCTATACATTGCTACGCTATCCGTATAAAAAATGCAACTCTTGCATCCAAGAGATTTGCAAAAAAGAATCAATTTAAGCCGCTACATTCTTTTCAAAATTGATGACAACGAATCACGAATCCGAAAGATTTTGGGGACTGAGAATTTGACTATTTATGAGAAATCTCATCAATCCATATTAAAATATTATTATTCAAGAGAACATCAGTCTGGTAATACAATTTATTAAAAAGATTTGCTTTTTCCCCCTCCCTTAATTCAGCCATTCAGCAAGTCCTCTAATTTAACTGAGACAATTTATTTTCAAGCACATATTTAACAACTACCTTTCTATTTAAGATTATTTACATCTTAAAGAGAGAAAAAAATGTAATTTTCCTTATTTAGAGTTTAAATAATCCTCCGAGTTAATCTGCTATTAACACCTAATCGCGTTAAAAACAAAGCAATTTCTGTATCTTCACTGTTGCCATTACAACTAAATAGCTCCGAGTAAACTTCATTTCCAAATTCGTTTTTTCTTTTCGACTTATTTTGTCTGGTAAAAATTCCGAGGGAGAATCTACAACTTGTTAAATTTAATTAAAGGCAGAGAGAAGCGGGCAGAAAAACTGACCGTGGTTTCCTTAATCTAGCCACTACACAACGCATCTTTCAAGTCTCTAATTACGAGGAACTAAATTTACTGTGCGATTAATAGGGTAATTAATTAACGATGAGGATCAGAGTGCAGCCATGGCAAGTATTTTAAATCCTCGTAAATGCTTTTTTTTAAAAAAAACGTCGACTCTTTCTCCGTTGAATGCAGAATTTATCTCCTGAAAGCTTTAGAGAATTTAATTCGGAAGCAACTTCCGATATCTGGCCAGGTGAAAACCGTCGGTAATTAATAACCTGAATCGGAAAAGCGTTTTCTGATGCTATCTAGCATTTAAAAATTGCGTTTAGGAAGTTTTGGCAAAAGTACGAGTAATCTCTTTTCTCTATTTGCTATCCTTGTTTAACAAGACGGATTAGAATTATGGAGATAAATAATTCAGGTTTGTGTGAAATTAAAATTAATATTTTAAACACATTTAAAATTATTTTAATGTATTTAAGCAATTTAATTAAATTTTGTGAATTTAATCACCACATATATATTTCAATACATTTTGATATGATCAATAACAGCTTTATAACGGATATGAAGTCAATAATCAATATGTTTCCATTTTTTGGAGAAACCGTAGATAAAATTTCAGTTGCAGTTATGATTCAGTGTGTTAAGGCAATATCGAAGAATTTCCTGCATGTATTGGGCAGACAATCAGCAGACGATCAAGATTGACCGTTCTGATCAAATTTAATTGTGGTTGAACTTATGGATTGGACTACAAACTTATGGTTTGTATTAGCCGTTGTTAAACCTCTTTAAAAGGAAGCATTTCCCAATCTCACTAAAGCTTGCACATACATATTGTGACTTTAGATAACATTGCTTAACCTTTAATTAAAAAAATAATCAGCTTCTTCCCTAGTATTATATATATATATATATATATGCAAACTGATTTAAAAAAGGTTAAAAAACATTTTAAAATCTCAGACAATAATACAGTTCACACTTTTTAGCCTGCTAACATTTTACTACTATATTCTTGTGTAAAAACTTTAATTGACTTATTTTCTCGTATATAGAAAATGTGTAGTAACCGTTTAAAAAATCAAACTTGAGTTTTTGGCGAATCTCCACAATTTATTCTTCCTTGAGATCAAAAATACATTTTTGAAAAAATGTCAGTCCTGTTTTTTCGAGACAAAAAATAATCCAAAAACGCTTTGAATTTTGGTATATCCTCTTCATACTAAATTTGTAGAATTTTATCAAATTTTGAGTAAATTGTGTTCAGAAGATCATCTCTCTGTCTTTTTAAATATGAATCGACACGATAACTACGAAAAGTAAAATCTATATAGATAAAATTCAATTAACAGATTTAATGCATTTTGTGTAAGCACCTATCGCACTGTGAGGCATATTCAAATAGGGTTTGAACATCTTTCAGACTGTACTTTCGGTAGCTTGTAAAAGAATGAACTTAAAAGCGAATTGATTTAAATATATCAAATTTAGTAATTAAATGTCTTGTAGTTTTGTGTCACATTTTTGTTTCGATCTGATGGTAAAAGCCCACACAAAAACACCTTTCTAAATTGCAAACACATCTTCATTAGAGGTATCTGAGATAGTTTTGAAAAGACTGCTTCTGATGGTTAACATAGATTGGTTTACAAGAGCAGACAAAAAAGGAGGAAAGCCCGAAATTTTAATTTTATCAGAAGTTCTAATAGATTTTCATCACATCGCATACATTTATTCAATATATTAAGTAAACAAAAAAAAAACTCCCACTTTTTCTTTTTTTTTTCTCTAAAACTCACTGTCATTCCAAGGAATAAGTTGACTGTATATTACTAAAATAATGCAGAACATCCTTAATTTAGGTCTAAAGAACCTATAGTCTTTAATGCACCACCAACACTTAATTTCAGTAAGCGGAAGATTCCAGAAAAGACATTCCACCTTCTCCAGATCTGCAATTACAGTTACAGCAAACAATCAAATGTAAACGTCTAAAGCTCTCCTTTTTTTTCGGTTTGTTTTGTCTGGTAATGAAGTACAGGCGCAGAAAAATCACCTCTTTAAAATTAACGCCAAAGCAAAATTAACAAAAAGAAAAAAAAAAAAAAAAAAAAAAAAAATCTCAGCTCTTTCTTTAACTGGCCAATATTTGAAGCTTTGCAGATATGCAGATATACATGCTTTGCAATGGTGCAGAAATTATCTTCAGCTTGATTAATCTGATATTTAATTACCAATGAGAAGCTCTGCTAAATTTGTTTATGGTTACTCGTTTTTTAAAGTCATCATTGAAAAAAGGAGATAAAATAATAAATAAAGCCGAATACAGATAATTCCACGCGTTTTATTAAATTTAAATCTTTTGTAAACTTATTAATCATATTACTATTCTTTCGGACGGGAGTTTGTTTTCTCTATTTGCTATCAAATGTAAAAGCGTTTTTAAATCACTTTATTATTTAAAATAACATTTAAAAAGGTTTGAAAATTTGACTTTTGATTAAAAAAATTGTTAGATAATATTTAACCCTTAACTGGGGGCGAGCGGTCTGTGAGACCGCTATCGATAGACTTTCGCTCCCCCCTATTCTATTTTTAGCTCAATTGAATGGATTGACGCTGTAGCTTCCTGTTTCGTGACCTTCAATACACCAGCTCTTTTTCAACCGATTACACCAGATGGTTTTTAAAATAATTATTATTTCTTTTAGCGACATCACTCAGACCGTTTCTAACCGTTAGCGTTCCAGTGATAAAGTAAGTTAGAAGATGGCTTTAAAACTTGGACCCCGATATATCATCCAATTTACTGATCCTATTATGAAACAGTGCTACAGACACTTTTAAATAAAACAAAAAGTGATTTTAGTGATAAAGATAATTGTACAGAAAAGTTTTTCAATGAAAGTTTGCATTCAACTGATTTTGATATATATTATCAATCATTATTAATTTTTCTAGTGATAATGTATTTTGAAAAACTTATAAAATGTATTAAGATACCAAGAGATACATGTACAGAATTTATAGATTGATTTTTATAAAAGTTCTTAACCTGTAAGTTTAAAAATGCCGGTGAAAACAGTGCTATGAAGGTCACACAAGCCGATTAAAAAAAGGCCAATTTTATCCATTGTCCATTTTTTTATTTTTCATATAATTGTTGAATTTTTTATTATATTGTTTTTTATATACCTTTATACACTGGAAGAATAAATATGATTTAAAAAGCATAAAATAATACGTATTGTCAAGAATTTTATTTATTGTTGCATGGAACATCTATTTACTTTTTTCAGTGCTAAAATATCTTGAATAATTTCTAAAACATATTTATATAGTAAGAAGAATGTTTGCAGAATATATTGGCTCATTTTAAATCTAATACTTTCATTGGAATATTTGATTCGAGTGAAAAGAAAATGTGGTCTAGTTGACCGC
The DNA here is from genome assembly GCA_026543055.1 of Argiope trifasciata. Classification (NCBI taxonomy): domain Eukaryota; kingdom Metazoa; phylum Arthropoda; class Arachnida; order Araneae; family Araneidae; genus Argiope; species Argiope trifasciata. Next base: position 6,667 of record JAPMOQ010009200.1, read on the forward strand.
ATCTCCTCAGTCAAGTCCTAAATGTTCACCTCCCTTGTTAAGAGTTAAAGGTTTTTCGTAAAAAATATTCCAGTTGTGAGAATTTATTTATTACATTTGAAATCCAACTGGATGAGGACCTCAGACTTGAGGATGAGAAGCCTCCGTTATGGTGACTGGTTCTTACTATCCAGGTGGGGATAGAACTGGCTTGATCTCGTTTACTTCTTATCGATGATGGAACATGCTACATACGGAAAGGTTATACTGAGGGTGGTGATGGGCCTAAGGACTTGACCCCAGTTTCCACTAGTGTTGCTGTTGTGACTGTCCAATCCCTCAGCTTTTTTTATGCTTTAGAGCGAGTCGATGTAGCCGGTTATATTTATAGCTAGCTATACTATGTTTGAATTATCACTGGGGGGATCTTACACATGAGGATGAGAGCTACCGTTATGGTAGTTGGCTTTCGACACTCGTGTCGATGGGTTTGCTCCCATCGTTGAAAAGACGTACTACTTAATTCTTTTACGGGAAGGATTGTACCATGGCCGATCATGCTCGTAGATTTTAACCATAGTTACCACCTATGTTGCTGTTGCGGTGGTTCAACCTCTCAGTTTTCTTCGCATGCTTTAGGGCAGGTCGGAGTGGCCAGTTATTGTTATAGTTACTATATTTAAAATCCCATCAGGGGCACTTCATATATGACGATGACAGGCTTTCGGTATAATGATTGGTTCTAATCATCCGAAAGTATGCAGAAATGTTATGGGCTCGGATACCTCTTTCCGATGACAGGATGTATCTCCCACAGGAGAAGTTGAATCATGGCCAGTAACTGCCCATAGGATTCATCCTCAGTTCTCACCAATGCCGCCGTGGTGGCCCTGTCATTCACATTTATTCGCGGACTTTAGGTATACGATGTACTTGCGACTATTATGTACACAATACCTTGAAGTTTTATAGGAGTATTAGAAGCATTTAATTTATCTTAAAATTACATTTTATTTTGAAATTATTATTTATTTTTGATTTTTTTGGATTATAAATATAATTGATCGGAGATAAAAAAAAGTGTGAAATCAGAGAGCGGCAAATAAAATTAAATGTTTTCGTCTCTAACGTGACGCTTTGGAGTTTTAAAAGTAGCGTATTTCATAGTGAAATGGTATATATAAAAGGAAACTATAGAAATAAATCCTCATAAATTTTCCAAAACAAGATACAATACCAATTACTACAAAGACGGTTTCGATTATAGAAGAAAACACCTTTCATTCTTCTAACAGCATGCATTTCTCCTAAACTTTTGAACGTCAATAAATCGCCGACGCCAAACTTTGATTTTCGTTCCGAAGGCGAACGTCTGGAATTCCCAGGAGTTAAAAATTCCGCCAAAAGATCGAGAAGTATTTAAAAATGAATAAAATATGAATTGCCGCTGAAAAGTTTTTCGCTTACTGCGGGTTCCTCGTAAGGCTCTTCATTTTGTTATCGAGTTTATTTTTGAAATGCATGCAAACGAAATCCCAACACATTCAATTCTTTTCTAATGGTTTGGAGTGGAAGCTCAGAATTATGGAAGAAGATTATGGGGAATATTTTATCAACGTTTCAGTTCAAATCGAAGTTTTACTAGATATAAAATTTAATAAAATGCGTTGAAGGTTGAAAAAAGGCAGAGAATAATGCTTAACAGTAGGTTTCTTATTAATGACAACATTACTTGTTTATTTTAAAAATGACAGAATTTTTCTACTTTCTAGAAAATTGTAAAACATTTGTTTGAACTAAATCCAATTTATCGATACGATCTTCACTTGAACAATAATTTAAGTACTTTTTTTTTAATTCCACGTTTTTAAAACAAGCTTAAAAAACCTACATTACAAAAGCATTACAAAAACCTACACCTTTTATACCTATACCATATATATTTATAACCCATACAGATTATCCTGAAAACTTATGATTCAGAATTTTAATAAACATTACATACAATATCTATGAAAGGACTATCATTTAATGTTTTTCTTTTAATTGCTGTTTCCTTTTACAGTCTTGTGCTAGAGTTTTCTACGTTATCCGTATAAAAAAAATTTCAGTATTTGTAATCAGGACATACATACGAATAATTCATTTTCCCAACTTTATTCTTAATAAAATTCATGATGACGAAGCACTGATTCGTAAGATTTTGTGGGCTGAGAATTTAACTATTAATAAGAAATCTAACCAGTCCACAAAATATCATTGTTAAAAAAACACTTATTTATAATTATAATTTATTAAAACATTTGTAAGGATTTCCGATTTTTGCGTTACATTTTTCGCGCTTTGGTAGAACTGATTTAATTCAGCTGTTCAGCAAGTTCATCTATTTACATGAAACGACTTCTTCAAGCACTTTTTACACAATCCCTACACTTCTATTTAAGTTTGTTCACATCTTAAAGAAAGAAAAAAAATGTAATTTTCCTTATTTAGAGTTTAAATAATCCTCCGAGTTAATCTGCTATTAACACCTACTTGCGTTAAAAACAAAGCAATTCTCTATCTTCACTGTTGCCATTACAACTAAATAGCTCCGAATAAACTTCATTTCCCAATTCGTTTTTTCTTTTCGACTTATTTTGTCTGGTAAAAATTCCGAGGGAGAATCTACAACTTGTTAAATTTAATTAAAGGCAGAGAGAAGCGGGCAGAAAAACTGACCGTGGTTTCCTTAATCTAGCCACTACACAACGCATCTTTCAAGTCTCTAATTACGAGGAACTAAATTTACTGTGCGATTAATAGGGTAATTAATTAACGATGAAGATCAGAGTGTAGAGACGGCAAGTATTTTAAATCCTCGTAAATGTTTTTTTTTTAATTATCCACTCCGTTGAATGCAGAATTTATCTCCTGAAAGCGTTAGAGAATTTAATTCGGAAGCAACTTCCGATTTCTGGCGATGCGAAAACCGTCGATTATTAATAATCTGAATCGGAAAAGCGTTTTCTGATGAAATCTAGCTTTTAAAAATTCCGTTTAGGAAGTTTTTCCAAAAATGTGGGTAACCTGTTTTTTCTATGTTTGCTATCCTTGTGTCACATGATTGATTAGAATTATTAATATAAATAATACAGGTTCATGTGAAATTGAAATTGAAATCTTGAACACATTTAAAATCGATGTGAATGTTTTTAAGCAATATAAAGACATTGATTTTTTTTTAGAATTACAAAATGATGTTTTGTAAAGTAATAACCACAAATCTATTTCAATACATTTTTAAATGTGAAAATTTAGCTGTTTGATATAAATTCAACAATTAACATGTCTCGTTTTTTTTCTAAAGAAGCTGCTGAGGTAGCTTTAAGTGCAGATATGGTGCATTGTTTCAAGAGGAGGAAGTGATTTTATAATCGAACAAAAATTAAGGTTATTAATTTTGGTTTCATTTATGATCAAGTATATTAAGGAGGTTTAGAAGTACATTTTTTTAACTGCCCACAATATTCTGAATATATCTAGACGATTTCAAAACCATTTTATATTTCATTAATTGTGGAACCAGTCTTAAATATGAAGTTTCAAACTTATGAATAGGACTGCCCATTGTTGACTCTGTAAATTTTCGATAGGGAAGCATTTCTCAATTTTTCTGGGATTACAGAAATATTGTGGTCAACTTTCATGGATTAAGCTTTAAGAAAAAAGATTAGCAATTCTTAATTCCAATTCCAAATTTTTTAGAAGTGCTTGCGTTTCTTTGCTTCATTTTCTTTCGAATTATGTTGCATTTTTCATCATTTCGAATAATTTAATGAATTTTCACAACCTTTTTAAAAAGATGAATAAGTTACGTTTTAAGAACTCGGACGATGATATAAATGATAATTGTTCGCTATTATGTTCCAAGTTGGAAACTTGAAAGGTTCTTTTTATTCTCATATACATAGTATAGAGAAAGTATAATAATTGTAGAAAAATTCGAACTAGAAATTCTGATGATTCTGCATATTTTAGACATTTTTGAGTTCGAAAAACAGGCTTAGTGAAAATTGTCTGTCAATCTGTCAGAGTCAAAGATAACTCAATCCTTTTGAGCTGGATCCCTGAAAGTTTTTGCGCTGTTTTTACACCAAATTTATAGATTTCTATGAAATTTTTCGCTAAATCTATTTAGAACAAGTATATCAGTCAGGCTTTCGGAATAGAAATTAACACGATAACTACAAAACGAGGAAGATAAAAGGATAAAATTCAATTCACAGATTTAATAGTTTAGACGCATATCAAATTATGAGAGAGATTCATGAAGGGTTTTGACATTTCCCGGCCCGCACTTTCAGAAGGGTGTAAACGTGATAAATTAAAAATGAATTGATTTAAATTTACATACAAATTTGATAAGCGTTGTAGTTGTAGATTTGTGCCAAATTTTTATTTCAATAGTTTGGTCAAAACGCCTCTAAAACACAAATAATACACTTTTATGAGAGAATACGCGAGATCGTTTTGTAGAGACCACTCCCGCTGATTTATCTAGCTTGGCTTACAAATGCAGAAAAAAAGTATAAAAGTTCGAAACTTCAATTTACCAGAAGTTTGACAAAATTTCATCGTAACTAATACACAAATTTAATATATTTGGTACTAGAACATCATCGTTTCACATTGTCTCTTAATTTTGTAAATTTCCCTATCGCTAAAAATAAGTTTAATTGCTTGCTTGGTATTAAAATAATGCAGAACGTAATTAATTAAGTCCTAAAGAACCCGCCATCTTTAGCATACCCAGCAATACTTAATTTCATTAAGCTAAAGATCCTAGAAATGTTATTCCAACTTCTCCGCATCCACAATTACAATTGCAGCAAACAATCAAACGTAAGCGTCTAATGCTTTCTATTTTTTTTCGGTTTGTTTTGTCTGGCAACAAAGTACAGGTGTAGAAAAACCACTTTGTTAAAATTAACACCAAAGCTAAATTAATGAAATAAAGAAGTATTTTTAGTTCTTTCCTTAATCTGGCCAATATTTGAGGCTTTTTGGATTCTCTATTAACGTAGAAATTAATTTGACAATTAAATGGAGTGATTAATTGGACTTTTAATTGGAAATGAGAAATTCGGTTTAATTTTTGTATGGTTTTGCACTTTTAAAAAAAGTTATCGTGCAGCATTTGTAAAAAACACATAAATTAACTAAAACTCTTGTATCTGAACTTTCGGAAAATTTATTTTTCAGATTGCTTTCGTTTCGGATGGAAATAAAATGTTCTCGAATTACCTTTGAACGAAAAATCGTGTTTTGATCAATATACAATCAAAAATAACTTTAAAAAAGCTTCCAAATCTGACTTCTGGTAAGGAAAATTTGTTAAATATTATTAAATTTTAGTTTTACTTTCTCATATCTGTCATACAGAAAAATAACAGAAATCTTCAAAAACTTCGAAATCGAGATTTCGTTCGAAGTTATTTTAGATCTTCCTGGGTTAAATTTTTTTTTACGAAAATGTCTAAAATAACTTAAAATTTCTTTGAAATAAACGTTGAAATTTCGAGTACGGTCTTTGCACATAAATCTGAAGATCTTTACTCTATCGAATTTAAGCAAAATCTGTTCAGAGGACTTCCCGGTTTTTCCAATAAAAGTCAAAACGAAGAGATCTAGACGGATAAAATACGGTGCACACATTTAGTGTTTGTGGAGAGACAACTGAGAAATTTTGAGCCGAATCTTACCAACGATTGACTGTTTGTCACTCTGTTATTTCCGAAATATATCAACGCAATAATTCTGGAACTAAATGACTGAAATGCATCAAATGTGGTATGGTATTTTGTGACTACAAGTACAGTTTTGTATCAGGTCTATCAGTTTTGTAAAAAGTGTTTAAAGCAGTAATTCAGTTTTCAGATACTATTAACGACATGCCAAGGATTAGTATCCAGGTCTGACACAATAGATTCGGAAAAATTCTAAATTCACAGCAAAAGTTAATATTTCGTAATACTGAATGCCAATATCTACGGAAGACGCTCTTTGGCATGACAAGTTTATGCTAGAATGTGAAAGAATGCTTTGGGAACGCTCTCATTGGTTTGTAATAAATATTTCGGTTGCGAAAAATTTATTTATTTTATAAGAAATGTCTTCATGTTTAATATGAATTTTAGGGAATCACTCTGGTATTAGTTCTTGAAATATTGACTTATTTTGAGACCATTATTCTTACAATGTACAAAAATATTGTGTGCTTGGATACCCTTTTCCAATGACGGGACATACCTCCCACTGCGGCCAATGATTGCTCTTAGTATTCAGCCTCTGTATCCAAAAATGATGTAGTAGATATTCAGTAATGCAGATGTATCCGTCCGCCTAAGGGTGGGTTGAAGTTGTCAACTTGTGATTACCATACATGAAATGGTTTCTGGTTTTATAAGAATACTATTTGGTACCCGGAGCATTGCTGGCGCCTAAAAAATGATATTAAATGCAATCAATCAGTAATTTGGCAATATTTTATCAAAATAGGATGAATTGTGCGCCAGTACATAAAATACGAACAAATATCCTTTTTTATATATTAGATTTGAGTATTCTTTAAGAATTGTAAAGCTGGTGTTCTTTCAGAATACTTATGAAATAAACTTTTTATTGTATCTCGTGATTCGTTTAATATTCGTTCGGAATTCTCAAGTTTAATTACATTCACTAAGCATAGAAAATATATTTATATCATAAAATCGTTAATATAAGTGAAAAGATAATTTTTGAAAATTAGGATGGTGCAATACTCCGATATTTTTGGCAGTTACTGAGAAAAACGCTAAAATTAATATTTAAAACTTCCAGGATGGATCTCCCCAAAAGTTTCTCGCATAATCTGTAATAAAATTGTTACCTCTGAGAATGACTTGCATGACATTTGTGTTCAATAGCTATTCAAAATTAATCTTTAACTTGGATTTAGCATTTGTACAAAATCTCTTGTCCCCTTGGCGAGCTATTTGGATATTCATCATAGGTCGATAAATGCGGTTGAGATCCGAATTTTTATTTTTTTTATTTTAGATGATTGTACTATGCCTATAATTATCCTGTATATGTAAGCAATAAGCTGAACAAGTTTCATCGCCATCGGATGAACGGTTTAGCAAGGCACAAGAAACATATACGTTCATTTTTATTTATATAGATTAGGCATCAATGCTGTATTTTGATCTTTACTTTGAAATAATGTTTTATTTTGTGATTGTTTATGTGATTTAATTATTTTTAATTTTTGATTTAATTAATTATTTTATTTGTATCTTTTTTATTCTTTGTATACTTATTCATACGTATAAATGAATACTGAACATAGATGGCCCAGTATGCTCCAACCCTTAAGTATACTTGAATGTGAGGGGAGCTCTGCTGAGATTTTTTGTAAACAACTAGATCCGGTGTTGTTGAAACTGGTGCAGGTAGGCACCCGCTCGCTCTCCGTTAGCGGCAAAAAGTATTATTTGTTGGCTCGTTGTTGGCGGCACTTTCTATATTTCAATATATATTTATGTGTTTTCTTGTATATCTGTGATCATCATCCATGTTTTGTATATATATATATATATATATATATATATATATATATATATATATATATTTGTGTATGTGAAAAAATAAACAAGAAAAAGTAAAGAATTTATCTTTGGAATAAATACAAAAACACTTTGCGCTACATACATATACAGGGATTATTATTTATTTATTGCAAAGTAAGTGAAAATGGTTGGAAGTGAAAAAAAGTTTGAAACCAGTGAGTAGCAAATAAAATTGTTTTAACATGTAACCCGGCTCATTGCGGATTTAAAAGTATCCTATTGTATAGTAAAAAAGCATGGGGTAAAAAAAGAGAGAATAGAGGGCGAATATTAGGAAGAAAAATTTGCATAAACTTTCCAAAACAAGATAAAATATTTAGCGTTACAAAGAGGATTTTGATTATCGAGGAAAACACCTTTTATCTTCTTGACATCGTGCATCTATCCTAAACTTTTGCACGTCAATAAATTGTCGATGCCAAACTTTGATTTTCGATTCGAAGGCGATGCATAAAATTCCCAAGAGTTAAAAATTCCGTCAAAAGATCGGTAAGTATTTAAAAATGAATAAAATATGAATTGCCGCTGAAAAGTTTTTCCTTGAATGCGGATTGTTCGAAATGTTCGGCATTTGTTATCGAATTTATTCTCGAAATACATGCAAAAGAATTCCCAATGCATTCACTGCTTTTCTAATCATTTGGAGAAGAAGCTAGAAATTTTGGGCGAAGATGATGTGGAATATTTTATCCACATTTTAATTCAAATTAAAAATTGAAGTTTTATTAGGTGTGACATTTAATACACGCCTTGGTGGTTGGAAAAAGAAAAACGATTATTTTTAACTTTAGTTATTTTATGTATGTCTGCATTACTTGTTTATTTTATAAATAGCAATATTTTCCTGTTGTCCAGAAAAGTAAAAATATTCCTTGGAACTAAATTCAATTTATCGATGCGAGCTTCACATAAAGAATAATTTTAATAATTTTTATGTATACCACATTTTAAAAATGAACTAAAAATATAAATAAATTTTTCCTTACCATTATAAGTTTATTAATTATACAGATTGACCTGAAAACTTCGTTTTGAATTCGAAAATTAGAAAAAAAAGATATGAAATGTCCTTTTCACCTTTTCTTTTGATGACAATGTGTCGTGTGCTAAGATCGAATTCACGAAATATTCAATATATATATTGAATGCCTTTTGTTCCAATACATTGAATCTGAAATGTGACATAGAGTGCAACCGAAATGGCATGATTACATATCAAAGATCGTTAGTTTAAATCATTTTGTTTTTGATTTATTGTTTACTTGCATGCGAATGCAAAAAATAACAAATGAGTAACCTTGAAGAATTCGGTTTCAAAATTCATGATACATAAATTGATAAATGGATTGAAACATGTTAATAAGGTTCTTAAAAAAAAATAACGAATACATTTCTTAATATATTAGTAGTTAGATGTTGTAATTAAGATTATTGTATTAAGTAAACTATTGCTATATATATTAAATTAAAAAAATATTTAAAAGTGGCTAAAATATTTTGTGCAGAAACTATCTGAAAATCTTTAAAAAATGTCTGGATTTTTAACTTAGTATAAAAATAGTTTTTGCATAATTTTTCCTGAAGCTACCTACAATAGTAGAATTTTGATTTTTAAAATTTCAAAATTATTTCAAGAGGAGCACATTTCCACCCCTCCAAAATATATGTATGCCAAATATTGTAAACAAGTCTTCCCATGTGCACTAATATGTTCTTACTGAAAGAGTAAAGCTCATGGCATCTGTTCCTTCCAGCCGCCTTTAGCTATCAGTTGTTTCACCATAATTAATGGTTGATAAGAATTTGATGGAAATATTTTGTTTAACTATATTTTAATTATTTCTTCAGTGAGATGTTTTCAACTTGAAATTTTAATGTATAACAGATTTAATTGTGCACTGTTTTCTTAATTTTCTTACACATTTGACTAGTTTTTAATCTTTATACATTAGATTACATCACAAAAAACAGAAATGTTTCAAAATGGAGACATTTCACACATTTTTACGATGGCATGGCAATTAATTTCAATCTCAGTTGCAAGCATAAAGAATTATTAAAACATGACTTATGATGAAATCTATTTAACGTTGAAAAGTAAGCAAAATCATCATTTTTAGATTAATAAAGAGGAAAATGACGAACTGAAATAAAAACACCAATGAAAACAGTTTGTGTTTCATTTCAGCTTCGAAATATATTTATATAAAATGCTTTCAAAATTTTCTTTAAAAAATTGATTAAAATTAGAATATTTTAAAAATTGAAAATTTAGTTCATTTATTAAGGATTAATGTTGTTTCAGTTTCTTCTGGCACTTGAAATGTTTAGACAAGCCCGCTGTTACGAAAACAGCGATTTAAGCTGATAAGTGGGTCTCTTCTTTTAGTGGCGCCAACTAGGGCCAAAAGTACGACTTTGACATTCACGCATCACTCATTCGCTTGCACAACATCGTTTTACAGCAGGGCACATTAATATATCTTACAGATAGAACAGAGGAAGAACAACAATCCCTGAACCAGGACTTGAACCCAGAACTGTCAGATGACTGGAAACGCACGCTACCCCTGTGCTAGGGACGCTGGCTTAAGGATTAATTATTCTAATGACTATTTTTGTGGTGTAATATTTTCTAAAGTCATTTCGGCGTAATGTCAGAATTTTTTTAAATTTTGAACTAAATGAAATTTTTATTAAAATATCAGAAAGGTAGTTCAGGTGTTGCGCATGGTATTTGTGGAATCGCGTCAATCTGGATTTTGAATTCCACCAAGGATCAAAATCGCGATTTCCAATTTGCAGCCGCTTAACATATCCTCTATACAAAAGTGATCACCTGTGTTTAGTGGCTGTTATTGACTTATTAAGATATCATCACACCGGGATGCTCATTATAATTATCCAAAAAAATATATATGCACCATGTTTGGTAACTCTAGAACAATCGATTTGGGCTTTTCAGCGCCAACACACACACGCGCGCGCGCACACACACACACGGACACATACACTCTCTCTCTTTATCAGAAGGCATAAAGACATTCACACCTTTATTATTAGTCAGATAATCATTAGTTTTTTTAATGATATATTCATTCACGAAACGAATTTTATTAGTAGAAACAGAAGAGAGAATAGTTAAAGGTGATATAAAAAATAATTTATTCAGCAAGAGTGCTTATACTCGAAATAATATATCAGCGAATACATCGTATATGCGAAAAGCCGCAAAAGTGATTTAAGAGTAACGCTTATTTATTTATGTATATATTTACTGCTGATTAGGTATTTTGTCACAATCCTCACATATATCACTTGCTGAAAAGGGGTTAAGTAATCCGACAATGAAGTGGTTGAAATTTATCATGGTCAATAATAGACATGTTTCTTCAACAAATTTTTTTTCCTCTTCGTTTAAGAGCAATTTTTTATGTAGAAGTTTTCACATCAATTTATCTTCGAAGCCTTACATGGCAAATTCGTTGGAAACCCTTTCTGCTTACTATTGCTGGACAAAAGCTTTTAAATAATGTTTTGCGTGTCCGGCATTTTGTATTCCTCTTAGTCAGATAAAAGAATCTTGGATGGAAAGCAAGAAGTTTGAAAGAGACCATTTTTTTTTGTTTATAGTATTATATATAAGGTTTTGAATATTTGAGAAAATGAATAATTTATGGAATAAATTTTTTTAATTTTTACAGGAGTTTCAGTATTTGATAGTTTCATTCGTTTTGAAAGTAAAAATCAGTTCGCAGTTTCATAAAGAGTAGCAGCATCTCCAATTTGGAACTAACAAAGAAAGATAAGAAGTAAATATGTGAACATTAAAATCTATAAGATAATATTATAGACAGTTTAAAAATGCTGAAAGTTTGATCACCATAAATATTTTGATTATTTTAAAAACATTTTTTAAAAAAAATATTTTCAAAGATGGAAATTTGCAATAGAGTTTTTGCTTGATTCTTAATGTTATGAAGTTTTAAAATTTCATGCACTAATTATTTTAACATTTAAAACTATTAATTGGTTATAGTTTTAAATAAATTTGAATTTTCTACCAGTGATACCATCTGGTTATGAGCTGAAGAAAAAATAATTCAAAAATTGTGCAATATTTATAAAAATAATTTATATATAAACAATTGGGTCGTAATTAAATTTTAAAAAATTCTACTTCATTATTTAAAAAGGACTGTGTTATTGTTTATATTAAATTTATTCTGAAAGTACGCTAAAGTTGAAAAGTTTTTTTATTAATTTAAAACTTATGGTTTTTATTAAATTTATTTTGAAGGGAATAAAATACTTATACGATTGTAAATTTAGATTTAACTTAATTTTGAATAATATATCAAAATAAAGCTTCATAAAACCATCCTACGTATAATGTAGGAGGAATTTGATATTTGTATTTGTTACAAGTTTGAACAAATTTAAGTCAAAAGCACATAAGTGTTTCATAAAGTCATTTCATGTATGAAATGCGGTATATTTGATATTCTATTTGCTGCCTGTTTGTACAAATCGTAGGCAAGAATGCACAAAACTGGAAGTCGTAGATTTGAAATCGTATTCATTTGACAAAATCAAGAAAAATTTAGAGATTAAAGTATTCTTAAATGTAATTAACACTCATATGAAATATTTAATAGCTGAGATAGTCTTTCTTATAATTCAAAAAGTTTTGTTACATGGGCAATAAATATATCATTAGTATTTACATGTCACAATAGTGTAATAAAAAACCAAATATTAAAAATGAATTTGTTTCTTATATCGAAGTTTAATAAAGAGAGATCAACCACTTTACTTTATGAGGATTTATAAACCTTTAATTTTTTTCTATTTGAAGCCACACGAATCTACCAAAACTGATTTTAATCATCTCATAAATTTTAACTCTATTTTAATTAATTTCCCTAAGAACGCTCCATTCATATTGAAAATGTAAATAACATTTTATTTCCCCTTCATCACGCTTTCGCAATTTGTATACATTAATATATCAAATTATTTTGCTATGATGTATTCTCATGTGCCATCCAAATGTCTTACATCATAGTACTTTTAGATAAAAACTATGATAAATAGTAATTGTTTTGAGCTATTACATACAACAGAGCATATTTTTTAACTTTCCTGAGAAATTTGCTTTAATACAATGCTTTAACAAAATTGACAAACGATTTTGTGATAACCACTGATTATTTTCTTAAATTCCTTTTTCATTTTTAGAATTAATTAATATAAGGGTAATATATTAATTAATATAAGGGTAATATTTTTTATTTTAAATCACTTTTCTACAAAATAATTATAATATTTAATCTATGAAAATTTTGGAACAAAATCTAAACAAACGCGAAAATAGCTATCAATTTTTATAAATAAACACTGAGCTGACATTAATGAATGGAATAAAAAAAACAGACAAAATCTCTAGAGGATTCTCAAAAATTAATGATTCTTTAATGATAATGCTTAAAGATTGGACACAAACCAATTTTGTACATAATACAATTTATTTATAATTCTCTGTTCCCAATAATGGTAATGAAGCAGAAATAAATATGATGTATGATGATTACAATTATAATTAATGTAAATAGTGGAAATCAATATTTGGATAAAATTGAGAGCATGTTATATTGTCTTTTAGTCTTTGTTCTCGTTGTTTGAAAGTTGCACTTATAAAGATTTTTCAAAACATCTATATTTGTTAAAGTCATTTTTAAAGTTAATTTGTGATAAAGGAAAAAACACTTGATTTATCAATAGAATAAGTTATTAGAATATGCTTATTTAATAAATTACTAAAACAAATAATTAGAAGATGCTTATTATAGAATTATTAAAATATGCTTATTTAATAAATTATTGGAATAAACCTTTAGAATATGCTCGTTTAATAGATTGCTAGATTATCAAAGAGAAAAATAATTCATAATATGTATGAAAAATACTTTTTAAACTTACTGCATTGCTTCTATCTCTGTTTATATTTCTTTATTTGAGGGGTTTAAATATTATTGCAATCGTATGTAGTTTGACGAACTATTCACATGCAGAATGATTAGAATTAGGACCAAAATGTAAAAAAGTGACTTGCTTAACTAGCCATGTTTTGAGGAGACATCATAACTTCTCATGCTGGATTGTCTTGTATCAGTAAGTTTGAAGAGATATTTTATATATAAATAGAAACCTTTGTCGGATGTCGTTGTCGAATGCTACTCTGGAGCGTTTAATTAAGTTCCTGTGAAGGCAGAATCGATGAAATTGTGTCTCTGCTCAAAATTATTTTATTAGATGTAAATAACAACGATATAGATGAACTGCTGGATTAACATATCCAGAATTACTGAAGAGCTTATGGAGCTACTTTATGCATCACAGCAAAAAGTTAAGGAGGAGATTTTGTCTGTTGAGTAAGGGATAATAGACTCAACAGAACAGAGTGAGTTATGACCCCTATGATGACCATAGTTATCTTTCATTAATACGTTCCTCTTCAAAATTTGATAAATGAGTCGGATTTTTCGAATCATTTAATGAATGTTCTGCCCATATGCTTCTCAAATTGCTGAGAAAGGTTTTAATCCTGCAATTCCTCAATATTAATGCCTAAGTAGGCATTTGTCTCATCACATTTATGTTAGCATATTTATTTATAGAAATTCGGATTTAAAATAAATTGCTTGAGTCATACGATTTAATTTGTTTTAGAGAACTCTTTCATTAAAAATTAATATTTTACAGGAACAATTTTACCTTAAAAATATTACCCAAGTAAATAAAGCAAGTTGAATGATTGATTTTCATTATATCTATTGAAATGATTGGAATCTGTTTGATTAAAGCATTTATTAAGATAAAAAAATAATGTTACAAAAATCGCGTGTTAAAATGTAGAAAATGTACCAATCATTTTTTCTTTAGACTGTCAACGACTACCATCATCAGCAGCAGCAACAAAAAAATTACATTCTTTCAGAACTGTGTATACTTATTTAAAATAGTTAAATATGCGCTGAATTGAAGATTCTAAAAAGACGTAGCTTTTAATCACCCGAAATTGTCAATTTATCAGAAGAATGAGTTCAGAACACTTTTTCCTATATTTTTGTTTGGGAAACGAAGGCTACACTAGTATCCATACATCATAAAATTTTATTAAATAATGGCAGAAAGTGGAAAAATGTTTTTTTAGTCGTTGTCCTCAAGCATTTAATATTTATTGTTTTTTAAATCACTAATTAAGGGTAACTAAACACATTTTGTGATTAATCGGGTTATTAAATATTGATAAAATACTTCATAGTTTGTAGACATCACGGGATATTTTAAATCTTCCTGACATGTTTTTGTAAATAAACATCGACTCAGAGTTTCCTGAATTTATTTCTTTAAAAGTGATTCATATTAAATTGAAACAAAGTGTAGATTCGGGCGAGACGTTGCCGTCGGTTATTAATAACCTCAATCCGAAATGCATTTCAAGATGTAATTTAACGTTTAAAAATCACTCCGAGAAAAGCTTGTTTTGCTGTCCCTGATCTTTGTTTAAAGATAAAGAGTGATATTATAGATAAATAACTCAAGTTTGTGAAATTTTAATTGCTATTTTGTAAACTTGTGAGTTTATGTTTGCTTTTGTGCTCGCATCTGTGGAAAAAGTCAAATGTTGATCAAACATCATTTAATTACTTTGGAACAAATATTAATCAAAAGTTTGTAAAATTTCTGTCCTGGCGTTTACCAAAGGAGCAAAAGGACATTTGTCATTGAGTTTTAATTTGATAGAGTGAAAGCTTTTAATTTAAGTTCACTTTATTTGTTACAAGGATTATTCACAAACTAGGAGCAATTTGTATAAATTTATATTTTACAGTTTGATTCTTTGTTTGAAAATGTACTAAAAAAGTGTGATATATGCAGAATGATTTACTAAAGGTACATTACTGCTTTTGTAGCGCTAAACATACGATTCTATGCTGAATATAATTCTAATACATTAAAAATATCGTTTGTTTTTTAATCAAACTTTTGTATGATTTGCTAATACTTAACAGATGAAATATAAAACTGGAAGATAATATACTATTTTTAGAGAATTTTTCTTATTTTTAAAAACAAAGAAACCTTTTTTTCTGTGAGAAAAGTAAATCTTAATTTCTGGTAATGTTTAATTAATTATTAACTATGCTATATATTAATCGATAATGCAATAAATTAATAATGATATACAATAGTAACATTTATAAGATCTTAATTTATGTGAGTTAATAAATTGATAATTAACTGTGCTACATATTAATTGGTTCTTCTCATTTCATGTATATTTGTTCTCAAAACCATTATTTGTTTATAAAATCTTTTATGACATTGCCTATTTAAGCATTCTCCAAGTATTCGTTGACTGCGAAATTAATGTATATTCAAACCCTTATAAATCCTTGCTCGAAGATACTATACTATATTATGGTTCATCCATTTTTCACTTTCACTGTTTTGTATGTCTATATACAAGGGATATACTGGGGAGGAAGGGATAATCCTGATTGGTTATCAGACTCGGCGCCATCGGCATCTGATAAGCAACCAGGATTATATTGTTAATCAGATGGACAGATTGGCAGAATGTCCTAGAGGAAGGATGAGCTATTCCTAAGATACAATATATTGTTAAAAGATGGGTAGCCTTTCTTACTGTAAGAAGTTTCTATATAAATAAAAAGGTTTATAGCTGGAATTCGTAGCAGAATAATGACGTTGCTTGCAGACGGTGATCAGATGTACGCCATTTGTGGAGCTCACCAGACAATCATAAAGAAGTATGTTGTGTGTGGTTTATAAATTTAGGTTTTTGTCTGGTCTATCTGGTCATACCCAAATGACCTTTTATGAAAAAAAAGCATTGATATTTTTTTATAATTACAGAAAATATAGCTTAAAATGAGAAAATGATTTTTGAAATTATCTTGCATGTAGATCTTTACAAACCTTTTTTTATGAACTTTTATAAAAACATCTAAAACATGATATATATATATAAACCTTTTTTTAACTTGTCCATCTCTATTGTAATGCTTAATTAATTTTTTTTAAAATTAAGTAATTTGATTTTCTTATATATTTTCATATAAGAATAAAAATAATAAATAAATAGGTTTAAATTTAAAAAAAATAAAGAACAAGCTTAAGTAAAAACTGCTGTCCATCTTCTCTTTTTCACTTTTTTTGATTATTAGATTTCCGAATATATATCCTCGTCATATAAATAACATTATAAACTCGCATCGCCGATTCAGAAGTAATGTTTGTATGATAACTCATCTTGCAAGTGTCATTCACCATTTATTAACTATTGACGCATGATTATTTTAAGTACAGCAGTTTGACTGATTTCTTAAATGTTGTGGTAAGAACCGAAACAGAAGAATTATAATCTTAGAAATTATCAAATTTATTTTCTCATTCCGTAATAATTATGAAACGGCTTGTGGTGGTTGTTACTTCCGACACTTTATAAGCCCACCGACAGAAATCTGTCAGCGATTTAAGCCTAAATTAGCATCCATTGTTTGTTCAATAGCACAAACTAGGGCCAAGTTTAAGTTGACTACTTCATGCTTCACATTCACTAGTGCAACCCCTTTTTACGAGGGAAGGGGGGCACATTCACACTACTCTCAGATAGAACAACTACCAGGGACTTGAACCAGGGAAGCCCACATCACAGGGAAAACATACTACCCCTAGGCCAGGAAAGAGGTATTAAACGACTTTATAATACTGTTCGATTAATTTTTTCCCTATAATATAGGATACTTTAATACTATTTATAATCATGTATTATTGATTATACGAGCATATAGAACATTTTTATTTACTGTCTTTTTTAAATTTCGTCTTTTTATTTTAAAAAGACGAGGAATATAATTTTTATCAATCCCTTACTTTTATTGAGAATAGATATGTTATTGTCATAATTGTGTTTTTCCTTTCAAAAAAATGGTTTTAATGAAATTTCTGCAAATTAATTCTATAGATTTGAGCTTAAATTAATAATAAGTAATAATTAAGACTTGATCTCTGAAATTAAGTTACAGTATAATTCAGTTAGCTGCTGTCTATTAAGACTTTTTTTAAACTCTCCAATTAAACACTGAATTATTAGGCAAAAAGCATAAAAGATTTAATCTTGAAGTATAAAAAAAAATTAAAAAATTTCTGAAAAATTGAAATCAAAATATGAATTTAATTTTTCGCGATAAAAAGAATTGAAACTGAAAAGACCGATTTAAGGCAAGAAAAGAACAAAAGAATTTACAAACTTTTAATATATTTTTTTACTTTTTAAAAAACTTTTAATATTTTTTAAAGTGTGACCTTTGAAAAAATCTCTTACTTACAACCCTTATAATTAATATAATACTCATAATTATACTTTAAAAATATATAATTTAGATAATTATTGGATTAACTATACTTTCCCAATTTTCTAATTTGTTCAGTTATAATCCAAGAAAGTAAAGGAGAATTAAATCAAATCTTTAAAAAGAATTTGAAAATGACATACGCATAAAATTGAGGAGGAGTGGGGCTTCGATCATTGCTCTATCAGATTAAAATTCCTACCAGGGTTTTAAGAATACAACTAAGAAGAAAGATTCGAAAAAGAAATGAGCAAATATTTCGTAGATTTTGTTTCTTTATTTCTTAAAGCCTGCTCATCAGTTATAATTTGAGCTTAATATTATGGATATTAATTTAAAAATTAATGGATGCTTGAGAGCTGTTTTTTTTTTTAATTCAAAAAAGGACAAAAATTAGAAAATATCAGATGCCAGCCTTTTTTTTAACACATTAAAAAATATTATTAAGTACAGGTGTCTGTTTCTCTTTAGCTGTTTTTAAATTGGGAGAAATGTAAGCATAGTTAAAATAAGAAATGGATATTTTTTTAAATTTTATTCCGGGAAGGTTATTTTTAGTAATATATCAATAATGTACAAGATAAAACTGTGTTTGATAATAACTTGCGATATTTTTTGCATAAAATTCTCAAATTCATTTAATAAATTATCATCATGGCATACCATAAGGTTGTTTTCATTAAAGAGTTTTGAATAACTGAAGGAAGCAAACAATGGAAGTACGAAATCGCGTAGAAAATTACTTTTTTCAATCGCACATATTTTTTTACCTGCTTTTACCACTATTGGATTATTATTATGTATGCTACTTTGACAGAAGATGCTTTTTTAAAAAGTTACCCCGCTTTTACCAGTATTTCTTTATTGCATATACTTATTTGACAGTAAATGAGTTTTTAAAAGTTTGATGTAGAACTATGACATCATAGCTGTTACTTTCATGGAATGTAATTTTTTTTCGGAGTAAAGGAAACAATTTCATTTTCCTAATATGTTCTAAAAATTTCAGTCACGTTTAATAACAGTTTTGATAAAAATATTTTCTCTTTTCCCCATTGGGGATACATCACTTCATTTTTTTCTCCAGTGAGAAATATTGAAGGATTTGACTCCAGTTCAAAGATGAATTTACTATGAAACTGTTTTATGATCTAAGAATTTAGAAAATAGAAGTTTGTGTTTAAAACATTGTCGTTTTCATAAAACAATGCTACCAGGGTTTATATATATATATATATATATATATATATATATATATATATATATATATATATAATACAGTAAACTCTCGCTACAACGATACCCGATACAACGATAACTCCCTCTACTACAATAATTTTTTGTGGTCCCGGTGATTTTGCATATAAACTAATGTTAATCTGCCCTCAATATTGCGATATTCTCTAGAACAATAAACCTCTGTAAAACGATTTTTTCAATCTAAATTTCAGTATTATTTTCTCCCTTTATAATAACCAGCGGGTGACCGAGCTCCGCTCGGAGAAAACAGGTATCGAAGCTAACTCGAAGATTTAAATTTTCAATTGTGATTTATCAAAACAATACATGCCATAAGAAAATTTGTGAAACCATTTGTGAAAAGATAACCGGTTAAAGTGCACCATTGTAAACTATTCTAAACGAAGTTAGAGTTTGGAAAGGGAACTATTCTATACAAAGGTAAAGTTTGAAAAGTCATAGGAAATAAAATGTAATTGATAACAAAAAATTATACAATTAAATAAATGGTACAAATCTATTAGGCAATAGACAAAGAAAATTTAAGTGCTGCCATCTATAGCCATTATGGCGAACTAATAAAGTTTAAAATATCCTATCTGTAACTCCAAACTGCTCGACCGTAGCGCTTGAAAACCGACGCCAATCGATTCCTCGTGCCCAAAAACCACAGACCCCCAAGTTTACCGGAGTTTATTAATTCTGGGGCGATTTTCGACTTGGCAACCATTCCTCGTATCATAGTATAAGATATTTTGATTTTAAAATACTTTTTTTCGTTTTCTTTTGTTATTTTTTCCGTCTATTAAGACTCATTGTGGATATTCAACTTATCCCTGAATAAATAGCTATTGTTCAGATTTCAAAACAGATGAAGACCACCCTTTTGGGAATTGGAGTGGGTGAGGGGGGGTGAAGTGTAAATGTATGCCTAGTCTATTTTCCCAGTAAGATTTGGAATTCTGGCAGGGAGAAAGCAACTATCTTTTCGAGATAAACTGAACGTTATCAATGATATTGATGAGGGAATGAAGCAGATTGATGCGGCTAAGAAACATGGATTATCGCAATCTACAGTTGCAACGTTTCTAAAGAAGAGAAAGCAAATCGAAGATGCTGTAATTTCAAATGAAATTAACCCAGAGCGAAAACGACTGAAAGTTGCGACAAATGAAAACATTGATGCTGCTGTTTTAAAATGGTTTCAAGAGATGAGAACAATAAATGGACCTTTATTATGTGCAAAAGCACGGAAATTTGCAGCAATGCTAGGGAACGAAACTTTCAAAGCTAGCAATGGTTGGTTAATGCGTTTTCGAGATCGTCATGGAATAACTTTCCAAGAAGTTCACGGAGAGAAAAAGTCAGCCCCGATAAACGACGCAAATGAATAGCGGCAAAACAAGATGAAAGAAATCTTAGAAAAGTATGCTCCAGAAGACATTTATAATGCAGATGAAGCTGGGCTGTTTTTCCAACTCCTACCCGATCGAACATTGGCATTCAAGGGTGAAAAGTGTTATGGAGGGAAGAAATCAAAGCAGTGACAACCTCTCGTCATTGGTAAATCATTGAAGACAAGGTGCTTTAAGAACGTGGAAAGTCTTCCCGTGGAGTATAAAGCAAATAAGAAGGCTTGGATGACGTCTAATTTTTTTCCGAATGGTTACAGATGTTAGACAATGAAATGAAGAAGAGAAAGAAAAAAATCGTTTTGTTGATAGATAACTGCGGTGCTCACACGTCATTTCCAAAGATACAAAATATCGAAATCGCTTTTTTCCCTGCCAATTGCACTTCAATTTTACAGCCTCTTGATATGGGCATAATTAAGTGCTTCAAAGGATATTACAGAAAACGGTTGGTGGACTCCATACTTGTAAACTTTGAAAATAAAGTAGAAGACCCTTTCAAAGCTGTAAATGTCAAGGAAGCGTGTGACAATATTGCTGGAAGTTGGTGTTAAGTAACAGAAAAAACCATTCAGAATTGCTGGAAAAAGACAGGTCTTTGAGTTATGGAAGATAAGAAATCTGATAATGATGAAAATTCCATAGACAATGATCTCTCAGATGATCAATAATGTGTTTTGCACATCAAAAAATCAATCCGTATCCCAACTTGAGGAAACAAGCGGTAAAAAGTTTGAAATTAGTATAGAAGACTATTTAACAGCAGATGATGATCTTATGGTTTTCGCAGGAATTACTGATGAAGATATTCTCTCTGAAATTACTGATGAGATAGGAAACAATGATGAAGATGATGATGATATTGATGATGATGATAATACAGGTCCATCGCAGTCCTTATTGTCATTCCAGGAAGCTCTTCAATCTGTGAATTCTCTACGGACATTTTTTTCAAGCCTTCCGTCGACAAATGAAGAACATTTTCGTGCACTAGACTCAATGCATACAGTATTGGTGAACTTAACAGTTAGAAAAATGAATAACCAATCAAAAATATTGGATTATTTTCAATAAAAAGTGTTTTCAGCTATGTGAATATTTCTGTGCTTATTTTCTGAATTTATCTTATTTATTAATTTTTTTAGTATTTAAACCACTATTATTAGTATTTTACAAATTAATTTCTTCTAAATATAGACTTAAAAGTAGTATGTTATGCACCTTAAACTAATAATAATAATAATAAAACTCTTATTAAATGCTTAAAATATGTGGGCACTCGATATAACAATATGCCTCTCTACAACAATATATTTATTTGGTCCCTAAAATATTGTTGTAACGAGGTTTCACTGTATATATATATATTAAAGGAAAGGGGGGGGGGATAGGAACCGATAGAGAAGTGACGTGATTGTTTCAAACCGGTTTAAACTGGCTAATGACTTAAATTAATTAAGACAAATTATGACTTGAAAATAATAATGTTCTCGCATCATAGCTTAAAATTTGCGATTGCAGATTTTATTTTCATTCTTGTACTGTTTTTGAAACGAGGAATTTCAAAGATCGCTTGAAATGAAATCCTTCGTTCAATTGTTAATAAAAATAATTTTACTTCCATGGACTAATCAAACTGAAACCAGAAAAAATAAATTTTTTATTAGTTACCATTTACAGTTATTTTTGAAATTCAATGTTCAGCTTTTGATGGATGCTCATATCAATGTTTCTTGTTTTAGAAATTTTTTGAGACTCAAATAAATTTAAATAATTTGATTGACCTAAAAATTAAATATTTAATCTGATAATTTATCTCAGTTCAAAATAAAGACAATAGAGTAAGTATTCTTATTTCATAAAATATATTTTTTCACACATTACTGTTTCAATATTCTTTATGATTTTCTTATGCAAGTTATAAATTTAAAGAATCGATGTACCTAGATACTCTACTACAATATGCTTTTATAAAACGAAGGGTGATACAAAAAAAAGCTTACAATGCAAAGGAAAAGCTTTATTAACAATAGACACAAGATGTAAATGATTATTAAGAGACATTTGTAGGTATCACTTTTCTACCTAATCATTCAACCTGTCGAGGCATTTATTACACTGCTCGACCAATTTGCTTAACTGTCTTGGTAATAGTCAGATCCTTGGCTACTGAGCCATCTTTCGGCACCTTTTTGAACATTCTTATATATAGCTATTTCGGATAAGTGTTTCTTCAATGATGGAAAAAGGAAATATTCACTAGGAGTCAAATCGGGGCTGTATAGAGGGTGGCTCCAGACTTCTCACCAAATGTTTCCAGCAATATTTCTGCCCACTTCAAAAGAACGACACCATTTTGTCACCTGTTGTCTTCTCATTGCTTCACCCCCTGTATACTTCAACGATTTGTCTGTGAATGTCCGATGGGGACACATTCTTTTCCCATAGTTATCACAACTTGCATCTCTGTTCGAGACCACTTCCCTAGACATCTTGCCATTACTGGCACTGTTTCAGGTCTCGGTACTAACACTGTCTGCTTTAATGACAGGACTAAGACAACTAGCGCCATCTGTCTCTACTATGGATAAAATATTTTTTATATCACCCCTCGTACTTACTGATATACCTTAAAAAATCATATCTAACGTCCTCAATAATTATTTGAAACTGTTTCCTTATATTTCATGAGCAACTGTAGCCATTTCGTAGTTTTTATAGCTATTCTTTGCGATATTCTATAACAGAAACGTCTAGTGTTTTGGATATGCCGTAAAATACAGGAATGCTGTTGCTTAACTGCTAATTCGTGTTTGTAAAAAGAAAGAAATCCATTGGTGCCAAATTTTGGAAAAACGGAAAATTAAAAAGACGGGGGAACTCGGGCTGAAGCAGAATGTCAGAAATCAGATTAAATGACGAATGATATTGTCATAAAACTTCGCCAAATATTTGCATGTTTGAAAAACAAGAACGAAAATTCTTGTCATAATTGCTTTGTGGACTTGTAAAAGTATATTAAACATATCTTTTTATCATTCGAAGTAATATTTATTACAGTATTCAAGCTGAATGCATAGATTTTGTTAATTATTACGAATTTGTGAGATTTTGAATTTTAGTGTTTTTCTATAAAATTTAAACGAGAAAATTGTAATAGAGGAAATATTAAATTCAAATGTATATTTCTATATACTTGAACCTATCTCGATTTATGTAATAAAATATGCATGTAGATAGATTTCTTTAAGGATTCTAATCATAACGTCTTCAAAATTAGAATTTCTTTAAAATTAATTACTAATTCAAAAATACATTTTAATTTTGCAAATATGTAGTACTTTTTTTCAAATATTACTGAAAATAGAAACCTAGATATGGAAGAAGATGTCGATTCAAGTTTCTTTATTAATTTAAGATATAAATGATTTTTATAAATGAATGTAAAAAAACATTTTTTAAAATTATTTTTTATAAAATATTTTTCTGAAATGAAGTTTGAGATTTAATGCTGGGGATTGTAATGAATAGTTAATGAATATTTTCTGATTAATTATTTTATTTTTTGATGAAACATGCAAGATTTTTTCAGATGTTTTATTGCTTTGTTTTCCTGGATTTTATTTCATAATTGCTTTTTTTTCTCTCTCAATAAGCTGTAAAAATTTAGGGATACTAATATTATTGAAATAAAGCATAAGCTTCCTTCTTTCTTTTTCTTCTGCTTAAGTAAATAAAATTATTATTTATGAAAAAATATGATTTGTCATTTTATTTTTCAATTTAACATATTTTTTTTACTAATTAATCATACATTGTTTGAAAATAATAAAGTATTTTATATTTTTTTTTACAATTAAATCTTCTTTTGTAAATGCAGAAAAAATAAATGAATTCAAATGTCATATATTGGTTTCTATTTTAAAAACAGAATGTTAAAATAGAAGCTAAAATATTAGAATAGGATAACAGTTTATTATGGAAAAAAATCATTTATAAAAATAAGAATAATCAAATGAAGTATTTTTCTACTCAGATACTCTTTTTAGTTTCGAGAGAAGCATTAATTTTTTTAGAAATAATTTTAAAAATCGACATTGAAAAAATCCTTATTTTTTGAATAAAAATTGAATTCTATAAATAATCTATCTTTTTTTAGAAATTTATAGAAAAAGGGTGTGATATATACCTTTTGAATTTTCCATTCCGTTAATTTCTTTAAGTATACAAATTTTACTGATTATAGTAGAAGAAACTGAATTTTAGTTTTTGATCAAACATCAGAAAATGACACAGTATTTTTACGTTTAGTTTAATTTAAGAAATTATTTCACTATTTTATTAGTAGTTATTCAAATGGTTTTAACTAGAAAAAAATTTGTTAAATTCGATTATAATTTGGTTATAACGATATTTCTATGCGAAGAAGAATAAAAAAAATAGAACACAATAAATTTAATTGAAAATCAGATATTTTTAAAATTTAAGAAATAAGATAGTTACTCATCTTTTGAATAAAAATTACTGAGGTTCTTCAATACCCTGATTTATTATTTTTTAAATGTAAAAATTTTGGACTAAAGAACTATTATATAAATTTTTTAAAAAATTTCAAGTCGGCAGAAACGATGGTTTGGTTAAAATTGACTGTTACCATTCGGCAATAAGTAATAGCAGCGATATCTGTGCTACATAAGGGCTTTATGTTTATAGAATGAAGATGTTTTGGAAATGTTTTTTAACTGATATGAAAAAGGTAACTGATATCAAGTTATCAATCACATTTTGGAGATATGATTACAATAAGTATTAATTTTTTACATTTTAAATTATTAAATGTTTAAAATCTGATGTTATTCTTTTATATCGCCAATTATATTGGAATAATAATTGTTTGAAATATTTCAAATAAAAAGTTTGGGAAACGACTCGAAGTTCCTTTTCTATAAGAAATTTTTACCAGTTCTCATTTCATATATTTAATATTAACGAAATAGTTGCATTTTATCGATTTATTTTTAATTTTAAATTAAATACAGGAATTTTTCATATCCATTAACCATCTATAGGAGATATTATTT
>JAPMOQ010009202.1:0-19417 GCA_026543055.1 Argiope trifasciata
TATATATATGTGTGTGTGTGTGTGTGTGTATGTATGTATGTATATGTAGTTCAGTGTTTGCACAAACAAGAATAGACTAGGACGAAATTACGAAAGAGGAGCAGTTGTTAATCGGTTCCAGGATGATGCAAGGAAAAGTGTTCCAGGTGACCACCTTCCTTCATTGGTAAAGTCAATGAATAGTATGTTCGACAACAGATCTTAATTAATCAATTCTGATGTTTCGTATTTGAAACTTTGTGGAATGCTTTAAGCCATTCAACGTTACAAAAAGATATCAACAATTTTACAGTCTGAAACATCGACATAAAATATGACAAAGGCAGGAAAAGTTTCTTATACTAACTTGTTTTGCATAGAGCTTTCTCTAATTCACAAGCATGCAAATATCGACATTTTTCCCTGGAACTGCGGCCTTTCACATTTCCACAATTTATTTGTTATAAAAATGTGAATAAAGTAAATTTTTTCTATCAATAGTGAAATTAATAGGAAATAAAAATGAATTAAAGCCAAGTTTTAAAGTCAAATCAAACTAATTTATGGCTCTTCATATAGATATACACTGATGGGAAAAAAATCCCAACAACAAGAAAAAATTATTGTACACTAGTGAAATTTTAGGAATGCATTTGTCTAGGTAACATATGTAATTGATTAAAGTTTCAAGATCACCGGTGAAAGATCACCATTGGCGAGAAGAGCCATTTCAAATGTGAAATGTTGATACATTAGTAACCGTTGTAATCGTTGGAATTTTGAATGCAAGCATGCAAACGTGCATGCATTGTGTCGTACAGGTGTCGGATATCAGTTTGTGGGATGGTGTTCCATGCCTGTTGCACTTGGGCAGTCAATGCAGGGATGGTTAATGCTGGTTGTGGCTGACGCTGGAGTTGTCGTCCAATGATGTCCCATACGTGCTCGATTGGAGAAAGATCTGGTCATCTAGCAGGCCAAGGCAACATGTCGACACTCTGTAGAGCATGTTGGATTACAACAGTTGTATGAGGGCGATCGTTAACCCGTTGGAAAACACCCCCTTAAATGCTGTTCATGAATGGCAGCACAACAGGTTGCATCATTAGACTGACGTACAAATTTGCAGTCAGGGTGCATGAGATAACCACGAGAGTGCTCCTGCTGTCATACGAAATTGCTCCCCAAACCATAACTCCAGGAGTAGGTCCTGTGTGTCTAGGCCGCAGACAGGTCACTAGCAGGTGTTCACCTGGCCTCCGTCTAACCAACAAACGGCTATCACTGCAACCAAGGCAGAACCGGCTTTCATCAGAAAACAACAGATTTCCACTCCGTCCTCCAATGAGCTCTAGCTTGACATCACTCACGTCGCAAACGGCAGTGCTTTGGAGTCAGTGGAATGCACTGTACAGGGCGTCTGGCTCGCAGCTGTCCTTGAGGTAACCGATTTGTAATAGCTCGTTGTGTCACTGTGGTGCCAACTGCAGCTCGAATTTCAGCTGCAGACGCAGTACGATTAGCCACAGTCATACGCCGAATACAACGGTCTTCCCACTCAGTAGTACCACGTGGCCGCCCGGAACCTGGTCTTTTTGAGGCAGTACCTTCCCTTGACCACTGCCGCCAATACTCATGCACAGTGGATACATTCCTGCCAAGTCTTTCAGGAATATCGCGGAAAGAAAACCCAACTTCTCGTAGCCCTACAATACATTTATAGATTCAACTACTTAAAATATTTTTTTCATAATTCATGTTGACCATTTTTTAACATCAAATGTATATGGATAAGATCAATTCCTTAAAAATTAAGTGCTGAGATGCGTTAAGAATGGATAGAATTTTAAATGTTTTCATGGAAATTCCTTATACTTTTTCAGAAAATAGATGTTTCTTGGTTCCATGTTCATTTTACTTCTTATAGACACTTGAGGTAAAATTTATACTTTTAGATTTAGTTCATAGTAAGCAGTTTCATTAGTATACATTTTTTCAACTGAACATTTGAAAATATGATGGAAACACGTTGATAAAAGCAAATTTTTCCTATAAATGCAAAATATATTCTTGCAGTTTAAATTATATAAAGATTTTGAACAAAATAAATTATTGAAAATATAGTTATTTTTTTTAATTCATTGAAAAAAAATTAACTGAATTTACAATCCTACATATAGGCTTCATTAGAAAGATTGTATTTGGATTTTACGCATTAAATACTTTAACGGTTGAAGTAAATTTAATTTTCATTTTGTGCGAATCAGTTGGTTTCAAATTATGATGAAAATATTTTTAATAAAATTCACTAAAATAAGAATCTAAATTTATAATTTAAAAGTTCATTTAAAAGATAGTCTTCATAAGCTCGTTTAAAAGAATATTTTTATAAACAAATTAATGTAAAATTCAATTTGTTTAATTTTAAATTTATTGAAATTTTATTTTTAATTTTAAAAAATCGCTCCGAGTTTCACAGTCGCACTTTCCAAAATATTATATGCATCAGGGTTGATTGCACTCTGTAGAACAGTCAGGCCTGCATAGCAACAACACCTATATTCCTCATTATTATAATTAAAGATTATTTTCTGATATTTTCGTACATCTGTAAACATACCGTATGATTATTTATCAAGTTTATTTAGACATAACCAATATGATAGATCAGTCTTCTTGTATTAATTTTAGTTGAAATATTAAAACAATAGATTTCATCAGGTGCTAGATTATTTAAATTTCGGTGATCCTAATGAATTAACAAAAAAAAAGCTAAATTGTGTCATTTTCACTTTCAAAACAAATAAAAAGATCAAATTAATTTATTTATTGCACTGTTTTTGGCACATCCCGATGATACATGTTGTTTTGAGTGTGGTACCTATGCAATGGTTTAGCCGTTTTCTATAAAATCTGAAGATAAAGAGATTTTATTTCACTCTCAGAATACTTAAAAAAGTATGGATATGTATGACATCCATATAAGTTGTGCATATATTAACATCCTCTAATGTTCACTGAATCCAAAAATAGCATCTTTTCATTCAAATTAATTTCTGAATTAGTAGCGTAAAGCCACATAAACTTACTATCATTGTTTCAGACTTTCCAAAAATTTTACTTCTCCATCCAGTATTCTGACAGTATCCACATTAAGACAAATGCCAAAATTTGAGATTAGTCTCAACAAGCTGCACCGAGAGCCTCTAATAGTCTGCTGGACTTCGTTAATATTTACGAGTTGATTCCGGAAAGGAATGTAAATTTGCATCGTTCCGGCTCGTTTGTGTGTTAACGGAACTTAACCATAATAGTCCGGTTTCCTGGTTGAAATTGATTTCCCTTTGGACTTTGAAACCGTTTCCATAGAGAATAGTTTGCTTCCACCCATTACTTATTTAATAGATTCTTGAATAGTCCTGTCTTTATTTGCCCCTAACTTCCCCCGGCGAATCGGTGACAAATTTGTACCTGGCTTGTTTCGAAAACAAAGATTTCAGAAGGTATGAAGTCTTGTACTAAATTAATTTGAAATCTTGATATAAATTATACATTATAGTTTGTTAAAATATCAATAACTTTTCTCAATTACAGTATTTAGTTTTTGAATTACTTGCTTAATTTTCAATCTAGACTTAAAAGGAAATACTGCAGCATAAACATATTAGCTTCTGCAGAATATTGCAAAGTGGTAGTTAATTTATTTAAAAAGTATTAAAATATAAAAAACGAATTTTATTTTGATTTGAATTGTGTTTTTTTAAAAAGAATGTTAGGATTTTGACTATACGTCACCAACCACAGAGATAAAATCATAGCAATATGAGAATATAAAATTGTAATAATAATGCTTATAAATGATATATTTTTTTTAAAAAATAAGTATCTCAAATAATTAAAAATGTTTATGGTTTTAAAATAGTCAAAAAGTTTAACTTAAGGAAATTTGCCAAGGACAACACATATGTTAAAGATTATGCTGTCATCCTAGCATACGGGTAGTTTATCTTCCTCATGCTCTGGGCTGGCCGAGTTCGCATCCCGTTTCGGGAATGACTGTTCTTCTGTTTTTTATCTATGGGGTTTGTGAATGCAACACCCTGTAAGAAGGGGTTGTGCAAACAAATATGGCGCATGAAGTAGCTGAGTCGTATTCTTGGCCTTGGTTGGCATTACTGAAAACAATAAGCAGTGGTCCTCTCATTTTTTCCTTGTCCTCGCGCTCCAAACAAACCTAAAACAGATTTTAGAGAAAAAAAGATTTATAAGAGTAGACTTTTCTACTTATTTGAAAACTGCTTCACAGCTGATCTTTTAAATATTATTTAAAATCATATTTTGTATGAAGGAATACTACGTAAAAGAGAGCAATATATATTACTCGGCTTATATCGCTGATAAATAACTGCCAGTGGGCTGGTAAAGTGCCATAAGTAACAACACAACAAATCATTGTAAATGTTGCACTTTAAGCGCTGTATACTGAAACAAGAGCATTCAATCATAATATGGTGAATAGACATTTAACGGTAATTTTTCTATGAAACTAAAAATTTAATAAATAGATAAGTAATTTGAAAAATTAATTATAAATATAAATATGCGAGCGTATGTAATAAAGGATATATCCTGATTTGGATTAATATCAGGATGTAATAAAACAAATAAAAGATAAAAAAACTATGCATTAAAAATTAGAATAATGAAATGCTTTTATTTATTTCTTTATTTGTCAAATATCATAGCTTTAGCGAATTGATGAAATGTTATCAGAATGAATCACGAATTTTTATTCAGCAATAGGTTTAATGTAATGAAATATTTTGTAATGCAATTTTATTTTCATAAAATAAAGCATTTTAATCACTCAGTTTATCTCTCAGATTTTAAAATAAAATTTTAAAATCTCTTATTAAATTCAAAGATAATCGTCATCATAATATTGGAATATGTGTTTAAACTCTGTTAATTCTGAATATAATTGTAGCAAAGGTCTTTATACAAATTAATCTCGATATAATAAAAATAGACTTATATATCTGGATGATATAAAACATAGTACATTGCAACTTGGTAGAACGAAAGCGTATATAAATATTATTTACAATTTTGTAAGAAGTTTCCTTATAGCATAAACCTTAAATTTTAAGGTTACCTTCAAAAGTAATCAGTTGTTCTTGAAGAAAAACAGAATCAGAACAGCAAAAAATAGAATTTATTCAAAAATTCCAAATGATCACATTTTTTTTAGCTTTTAAGAAATATAGTTATCATTTAATGGAAGATTGCTCTCATTTTTATCAGGTGAAAATATTGATATAAAATTAAATTATGGATTTTAAAAAAAGTGAAAAATTTTGAAAAGTTTAAAGATTTATAGTAATAATAATAATTTTTTTAAAATAGATTTCCTTTCACCAGCAATTTCTGTTCTTGATCTTTCGTCAAAACTGGGGAGATAATAGTCAGTTTAGATTAATAATTAATAATTATTAATAATTTAGATTAATAATAAATTCAAAACTTTCAACTTTGAAAACTATAGAAACAAATCGTTATCGTATTAAATTATTAAACATTATTTTAGATAAAAATTATTATCTTATTATTACATTATTAAACATTACTTTTGAGACAAATTATTATCATGCGACTCATAAACAATATGAAATAAGAATTGTAAAAGCTCAAAACACATATTTTTTATGACCAATTTCAAAACAAATAACATTATTCTTATAATAGAACCAAATTACAGTACTACTTTTCTATATCTAACTTTCATTTAATATTTATTCACTATATATCTACTGTTTTTACCATGTCAGAACATAATGTTGTTTGGGCTTGAGGTTTATAAGGTTTTAAGGCTGTAAGATTTGTAGGTAACAAATAGGCGATTTATCCCTTTTTTTTTATTTCAGTCAGCTTTTACACTACATCTCTTGAATTATCTGTCATTTACTATAGTAGTTTTCCCCTTGGAAATTACATCGTTGATTTCTAATTTTTTAAAAAAAATAAGCCAAACAAGTTAGAATAAAAAAATAAATTTCATCATAATATAAATAAATTACATCATAATATAAATAATTAATATAAATAAATTTAATAGAAAATAATAAAATTATTGGGACATCAGGCTATTTATAGTCAATTAAAGTTACAATTTGATTTCTAAATTACACATTATCTGAATTCTTACGAATCGTCGTAATTAGCTTAATTCACCAGCCAATTTAAATTGGTTTCAAATGATCACGAGATTATCAGATAACGTATGGGTTAATTTTAGAAAAACGTTCGTTATTTTTCACCGTGATCAAATTTTGTTAATTTTGGTGAAACGCAAGATGAAACATTTCTCACCATACCAATGAACAAAAGTTTATAAGTCGAATTAATTGCTTAATTCCTTAGAATTCCTCCTATAATATATTTTCTAATGTTAATATTGTTTGCAGCTGTTCAATATTTTTTAAAAACACTAATGCTAAGTGCATCTTGGGCTGACATGATTTTATAAAATCCATGCAGTGTAATGTTAATAATGAAATACTAATAAGTGCTCCAAAATTAATTCCTCTACTTTATTTTTTAGTTAAACTGTCATTATTATCAATTTCACTCTAAAAATATAATTGCCTTATTTATATATTTCATGAAAGATACGCTCTCCTAGTAAGCTCTAAAATTTAAAAAAATCGAATTAAGTTTTTATATAAGTCGATAACATTTCAGGAAATAATAATTCATTGAATTCATTTTGTTTCACTTCAGTTTATTGTTTTGGAAAATACAAATGTTTTAAAAGAAGATCATAAGAGTAAATATTTATCAGAAGAATCGAGGATTTTTATAAAATATTAAAACTTATTAATCTAAACAATAATTTTTTTGTAATTTATTTAATCTGATTGGTTGATTTTTTTATTAAAATGATTTAGAAAGCATATTTCATTTTAAATTAAAGAATAATGCATCAAAAAATCTTATTTTGATAAAATAAGATTAATTTGAAAATGTATTTCCTTTTTAAATAATATAAACGATATGTTAAAAAAATTAATACATTTGAGCAAAAATAACTTGCTACGCATACCACCATATCATAAATTAGATCATTTCTGTTATCAAAACCTGAGAAGGATCGATAAATGTTAGTCCATTAAAGAAAAATGTTTTTGTAAAAAAGATACAGGGTTTTTTTTTTTCGTATTTTCTTGTTAAAGTTGCTTGTTATTCTTATTCATGGTAAGAATATTTCAAAGTAACACCTTTCTTAAATTTTCATTTTTAATGCACTTTCATCTTAAACTTTTGAAAATAATCCATTCAATAAAAAAATCTGAAAGAAGAAAATATTTTTTTAACCGGCACTATCTGATTATTATTATTTTATTTTTGAATTTGTTCAGAAGTGGCAAGTGAATGTCATCAGTATCACGACCAGACCTGTTTCACTCTTTAAAATTCACCCCTTCACAGCAGAAAAAAAAGAAAGAAAGAATAATCTTCCATTCCAAAAGGTCCCTTCATACATATTAATGCACTCTCTTTTGTATTTACATTATGAGTCAAATTCAATGCACATTCTCTGGGCGAGGAAAAAATAAAAATTCAACAGGCTCTCTATTTTTTATTGGGACTATGTGTTAGTTTTTTTTCTTTTAATTCGAGGCAAGAAACTATGCAATTAAACTTTATCGAAAGCTTTTACACAACCAAAAAATAAAAGATGCTCATTTATTTTATATGGTGAGAAGTTTGAGCCATAAAGATGCGTCCCAGGCTAGAAGTTTGCGCTTTTCATAGAAAGTGAGTAAATGTCTAGAGCAAGGTATGCTGGATGGAAGATGAGATTTTATTAACCGCTAAGTTTCTCTTCAGGAAAAAAGAAGTCCTCAACACTTTGGCTGCTCCCCAACCTGAAAGGCAGGCAGACTCTCTGTCTTTCGTTAATACCAAGATCAAACTAGCTGTGAGCTATCTAGGAAGCCATCTTTACCCACAAAATTCTCTACGATGCCAAAAGTCGGAATGTTTTGTTGCTAAGTATATTTTTAGAGCTAGCAATACATAATTTTTAAAAGAAATTAATCATTACTTAGGTCAACAAAAATAAATTTTATTTCTGATACTTTTTATTAAATAATTATCAAAAAAATTATTTTTTCGCTAGAATTGGACTCCTTCGTCTCCTTCGTTTGAAAAATACTGTAATCCTTACATTTCACTGATTGAGTACTGAATGTTAATTTCAATTTTTACTACAAACTACTAAAACTCTATTCAAAATATTAAAAATTAATTAAATTTAACGAATGAATTAATATTTGAAAGAAAACTCTGTATTAACATTAAATGTTATCCACTACAAGTTTTAAAAAGTGTATTTAAATTTAAGTGGATGAATAAAAAGTCTTTTAATAATGATTCAAAACTCGAACAAGATGTATAAACACATATAGAGAGAGTGTATACTTATAGTCGGAATTGAATTAGCCCTTACTTAGGTTAGCCCCATGTGAAGCATTTCATTGTGTCAATATTCAGAATAAATTAAGGAAAACGTTCAATATAAATCTTAAATCGAAAATATCACGGAGATTTATTGATAAAAATCATTTTGCAAAGGCATTGGTAAACAGAGCGTTTTGTTGACATGCATCATTTATAATGAACGCTTGCAACTATATGAAATACTCTTATTTCACTAGGGAACGAGCCATATCTTAAAATACTGAAGTTCCCGTACTATTGCTTTTCAGTAATAATAAAGATTTTCAAAATATTCAAAAAATAGAGTTTAATATACATTATGATACACTTCCAAATCTTGTGTATTGATTTAATGCAAAATCTGGTGTTAAAATCTACTCATGTTACTAGGTATAATTTCGAGTTATCATGTTTACAGAGAATAGACAAATAAAGTTCGTCCGTTTCAAAATTCTTCCCAAAATGCTCATAGATTCTCAATTTTATAATCAATCCGTAAACCTATCTGAAATTTCTTTGATTTCTTTTTATTTTTAAGATTCCATTTTATTTCAAGATATATATATATATATATATATATATAAATGCGAAAGTAATTCAACATGGGATTAA
Source organism: Argiope trifasciata (assembly GCA_026543055.1). Taxonomy (NCBI): domain Eukaryota; kingdom Metazoa; phylum Arthropoda; class Arachnida; order Araneae; family Araneidae; genus Argiope; species Argiope trifasciata. The sequence continues at coordinate 9,094 of JAPMOQ010009202.1, forward strand.
ATCCAACATACTTTCCTTATTTGCCTTAACCAAGTTTAGCTTCTCATATAACTTCAAAACAATTTTTTCTGCTTCAAAAGGACTCAAAATATGCAAATTCTGCAAAATCACGAAGTCTAAATTTTATTTTTTTATGTTTGCGAAGTCTAATTTTTTTGTTTTACTTTTTTCATATAATACTTCGGAGAAAGGGAATTTATCAAAAGAGTCAGATTCAATAGCAAAAGTGTTTATCAAATACAAAGATGAATGACATGTCAACAGGATATATCTGCAAAGACAAAGCAGACTTATAAGCATATCTTGGATATGTTTCAAACTAGAAAAAAACTAAATAGGTGTATTACAAAAAAAAAAATTCAAGAAAAAATTCAAATTCCATTTTTATGAATTGTTTTTTTAAATACAGTGAATAGTAATAAAGCAACATCAACAAAAACATAAGAGTAGAGTATTAGAAAAATAAATTGTTTTAATCAATGTCTGAAGCTATCTTAATAATATGCTTGATTTTTTTTCATTAAGAAACCAATTACTTCTCCGATTATATTAAATTTTAAATACAGGCTAAATTATAAATTGTTCTTTTATTTAATTCAAATAATATGAAATATGTAATTAATCAACGCAATAGAAAAAATATCTAAATATTATCCTATCACATAAAAATTCATTCGGTACTGAATTGTTTCATTTAAAAAGTTAATATATTCAATATATTAATTTTAAAAATTCTAAGAGAATTATTCTTATTGGTGCTTTTGTTATCTTAGAAATCTGTGTTTAAATAATACTATATATAAGAAGAAACAGAAGTACCTAGATAAGCCACAGCAACAAGAAAATACTATTATCATAATGCTGATTAAGTGTTGAATTCCCAAATGTAAAGGAATTAGCTTAAATTCCTTTACCTTTGGGTTTTGGATTAACTATCTTCCAGATATCCTACTTTTTTACATCAAATAAAAGACGGATTAATTGTGGAAATTATATGAAAATATTTTATTCCATCAAAAACAATATTTGACATTTAATAAAAGCTGTAATTTGGAAATAATAAAAAATGAACTTCTTTCTATGATTTTATTTATAATTTTAATTTTAATTAGAAGTTAATTTTTTTTAAAAAAAATTAACTTCTTTCTATTTTTTGCATAATTTCCATAAAAGCAATATCCATTCCCGTTATATTTGTAAATGATTTGTAAGCTATACGTTTTTCAGAAGACTAGTGTTCATAATATATAATTTTATTATTTTGGGAATTCATTTTGTACAAAAGGAATTGTATTGTGATTTTAGGGATATGTTTAAAGTAATACAACTATTAAAAGCATATTTCTAGAATACCTTTAAAATTTATAGGCTAAATAACACATAATAATATACAATAACAAATCATATACTGCAGGTTTCCGTTTGATACCATTTCCGTCCGATAGATACTAACTCTTATTAATTTTAACAAACGGACTTACATGCCATTGCAAATGAGTATAAATTTATTAGGATATAACTTTATGGTAAAAATCCATCTTGTGGAAATTTTTGAACCCCCTCTTTTTAAATTCCCTATTCTTTATCGTAATTACTGCAAAGAATTTCTCAACAGCTTTCATGGATCCAAACAGAGTTCAAATTAAATTTTCAAATAAAATCCTAACTTAACGTTTTTAAGGAAAATAAATATAGAGACATAGTATACTGAACTTTATTTATATTCCATTCAGTCGAAAGTTGGTGGAATTACAAAATGGCGTTTCGGAATATAATGAAAAAGTTAAATAATAATGAAACAAAGACTGAAATATTGTTTATTTGGATACATGTTTATTATTTTTCTTTATAAATTTAAGTGTAATCATTAATGGAATCCTTGAAATTAACATAGGCAATTAAATAGGAATTATATGACTTTTCCATATGTAGTTGAATATAGTTTACTCATCCTACATACAGAGTTTCTCAAAAACCTTGACAGTGGCTCGTATTCTTTAAATATTGATTATAGATATATACTGCAAATTACAAAGCTGCGTAAAATAATGTGCAAAATGCTTTAAAATCGATTAAAATTTTCAGAAGATTAAACTTTTAAAATACATCATTAAATTTTTATGTGAACCCGGTTCAAAAATATTACCAAGAAGTGAAACGTGCCCCATCATCCTATAAATCATGTACAAAATTTCAGCATTTTAGCATCAAAACCCTCAAAGATATGGTAAAGATTCAATCACTAATTAAAATTCAAATGTTTACAGCTTCAATGGAGATGACGCGACTCAGGAAAGCATCAATCAGAAATCAAATATGATTCATATCTTAATTTTAACCGTACTGTTCGGTTTGTTTTTACTTTGCATGTGTAGCGTTCGAGTCAATATAATCCGACTCAGAAAAATAACCTTTCTTACAGTAATTCACAGGTGCCGTTTAAGAAAAGATTTGAACAATAACAGTATATAAGTTTAAAAATAGATCTAATAATATAAAGCACTTATAAAAAATAAGAAAAAATATTTGAAATTGAGACTTACAATAATATAAAGCATAACAGAAAATATTAACAGAAACATATTTGAAAATAAAGCTTACTTCTATTATCATATGAGATCATAACATTGTTTTCACCTGAGGGTTTTGGAGCCACAAAATGTGAAGGCAACAAATGTTTGAAGCCTCAAAATTCATGGGCAATAAAATGACAATTTATCCCTTTTTATCATGTGAGAACATGATATGTTTTCGCTTGAGGTTTTTAAAATGTGAATGCAACAAATTGGCTGTTTATCCTTTTTTACAATTTGAATAATAATATTTTATGAGATTTGCAAATGTCATTTTTACAATTGCAGCATAATATAGTTTTTCTGTTATTGCATTAGAGTTTGCATCGTCCACATTTAAAACACAATAAAGTATTCTCAGCAGATCCCGATACCGAGCTTTCTCATTTTCTATATAGTCACAATATTTATTAAGTCCTCATTTCTTGATATGGGTGGCCTTGCTTAAATTTGTAGAAAAATGAGTGATATTCCCAATTTTTCCAAAAATAGCCATAGTTTAGATAATTTGTTTTTAAAGCAATATTTTCATTCGAATTAGGTAATTTTGGTAGAATTTCTACCCATTTATCCCAAATATCTCGCACTACAGCTAATTTATCATCATTTCTTCTTTCTTGATGAGTGGATTTATTATAAATAATAATCTTCCATATGGTGTAAAATGTTTCGTGGGATATTTTGAGAACACTAAACATATTTCTGCCAATTATAAACGCCAGCTAATAATAATAACCCAATATATGATTGAAAAGTTTTACTTTCGATATTACTTTCACTTTCTTCAATAAACTCTCCATCCTTCAATATAAGTCCTTTTCCTGATTTCTTTTTAAATCATAGAATTGAATACTATCTCAAATGAACTTTTACTTCTATTATCTTGCTTTTTATGATTCCTGATTCACTGATTATTGGACTGAATACTAACCTTATAGTTCCTTTGTTGAATATCATTATCAAAATTGATGTCAGAACTTTCACTCTCAATTTCATCACTTGTATGAGTTTCGTATCCGGATATTTCCTCTACACTGTCAAAAGCTTCTATTAGTTTAGCTATATTAGAGGAACTGAAATTCATGCAATTCGCCATTTTTTCTCTCACAATCACAGGCTCAACTCTTTTACTGTGTATCAGAAAGTAGAAGATAATAGGGAGAAAAAAAGAAACGTTGCAATAGCAACAAATAATGTAGGCCCTTGCCAATCATATTTTTAGGCCTTGCATATGTACTCTTGTCATGTGACCAAACATATACATCAATAAAACATGTTTTAAAAATTAATAAATTAATTATTGTTATTCCTTTATTTTGAATGATTTCAAGCAAAATTGAGCATGTATGAGTAAAAATAAATGATTTTTTTTTTGCATGAAGTGACATTGTGCTGAACGATAGATTAGATATAAACTGAAAAATATTCTTTTTAAATGAAAATAAACATAAATTCCTCTAAGAGAGCATACATATATTATTTACTAAAGAGGTCAAGAAGTTCCATGAAAATATCCACCTGACACATTTTACTTATTGGAAATATTTTTGACTGTGGTTCGTATAAAAATTTAAATACTGTAAAATCTTAACATATCAATTATATTTTATTTCCTTAGGATGTATCCATGAGTCGCGTCATCTGCATTGAATTTCTTATCATTTCCATTTTATTTTATAATTGACCCTTCACGAACTTTGTTTTAGCATTTCTGTGAGAGTTTTCATGATAAAATACTGAATTTTTTATATGACTTTATTAAAAGATGGAGCAGATTTTACTCACTGGCAATGTATAAAAATTTTTATTGCGTATTTTTTTAAGTTTAATTCCTTGGAAATTTTAATTGTTTCATAATATTTGGCACCTTTTTTACCCATTTGTGTATTTTACAATATTTAACGAATAACAACTCAATATTTAACGAATAAAAACCACGGTCAAGTTTTTGAGACACCTTGTATATGATTTAGATATTTAAGAAAAGAACCAAAACCATTTTTTATATATATTCAAGCTATTGTTAGAAATAAATACCTAATTACTGAAGAAAATTTTGATTTATTAACTAAACATCATTTATTTAATCCCATATAATAGTATTTATTTATTAAATTAGATAAGATACATAAAAAAACGAAGAACATATTTCTCTGTAGACATATTTTTTACTGGAAATATTGAAAAATAAGTGCTGACTTTCGAAAGAAAGAAATACTTTTGTTAAAAAGAAATTTCATTTACAATTAATGACTTTCTTACAAATACTTTCAATTTGTTAACCCATTCATGGATATTTCTTTATTTGAAATGTCAGATTTTTCCTTCACATTTTTTAAAAATGTTACTTGTCGTCCAGTTTCAAAGTTTTATCGTCAGTCCCTAAGGAACTAACATCCCAGATATGGATTTGAAGAATTCTCCTTATTTCAGAATCAAATATCCTGAAACGGCAAGAGTACAAGATCAAATATCCTTCTTCTTTGCATTCTATGTTCTATACAAGTTCTATAAAAGAATTTAAGTTTGAATGAGTATTGATTTTGTAAATCAATATAGGTTATTACATTCTCATATGATAATTCCAAAATATGTGGTAGTTGAAAATATGTATATGATAAAATTAAGCACGATTTATAACCATATATGTAAAACCAATAGAAATTAGAAATATATTTTGTGCATATAGATATATATGTATAGAAGTATTATATTTTGAAATAATAATGATGCATTCTTACTAATGATATCGTGTTTGGCAAAATTAATCATTATCATATCACATGTTTTTTTATTTATTTATGCTAAAACATCTTCCCTTTATACTCGTCTATTTATACTCAAAGGAAAGCCGTGGTGACATGGTGGTAAGGTCTCGACTTTGGAATCAGAGACTTGCTGGTTTGGGACCCGATTAGCCGGATAAAAGCATTGTGTAAGCGGGTATAGTAAATACTGAACCCGTCGGTGCTAAATGTGCTCTCTCTGGTTTAGTGGGGATGTTTGAAGGAATTGGTGGCAACCTAAGTGTCCTTCTCGTTATTCGACAACTGTTCAAAATTGTAATGCTCGCCCCAAAATAACCATAGGGTTGCTTTAAAATGGAACGTTAATGTAACTGAACCACACAACTTCAATGGAATTTAAAAAGCTATCATAAAAGTGTATATTAAATTAAAAATTCGCTATTTATAATTATTATCTGCACTTACAAAATATTGTCGGAATCACATCTAGTTGTTTCATAATAATTAATCGGTTTAAATTTTTGTATGCTAGGAGCTACTGGTTCTGGTACTAAGTACTACTGACATTAATAGCTCTGTTTGATTGAATCTAGTGTACAGTAATATCTACAGAGAAGCAATTTTTTTCACATTTTTTTTTCTTGACTCATTATATTTGTAATCAATCTATGCAAGTTTTATAATTATATCATTAAAATAAGATACATTTCAAAATGTAACTACATAAATCATAATTTTTGGTCCACTTATTTTTTAACTTTATGTTATAAAAAACCATTGAGGGTTTTTTTACAGAATTTAATATACATTAATTAGATTTGCTTATGAAAGAGAATATCCTTTGGGTACATATTAAGAGAAAATCTTTTTCAAATTTGAAAAATATCATGAGCTTTTTTAATTATGTTTGAGTCAAATGACAATATTGCGCAGTTATGAAACACAACAAAATAAAATGAAACTCGCTTTGGCATATATTTTCTATATACATATATTTGAGATTAATGCAAAACAAGAGAAGATACACTACATTAGCGATAATTTAGTACCAAATTCAACAGATTTAATATTCTTGAATAATTAGGTTTGCAATCACTTAGATAAATTAAATTTTTATTTGAAATTCTTTCTTAAGATCAGGATTTGTATTTGGTAACTATTCAGTCATAATTATGAAATTTCTTGTGCATAGGTATTAAAATATAAATGGGTCAAATTTCTTTAAAAATATTTTTTAAAACGAAATATATTATTTTTAAAAAATGTGAAATGCCGTGTAATTTTAAAAAAATCAAAACATTCCAGCCATATTTATTTTCAAGTTTTTGTATTACTTTTTTTTTCTTACTACCCAATGTAAATTTATTTGGAATAAAATATGTATGATTCTGTAATTCCAATTGAAAGTTTTTTAGAAATTTTTTTATAGAAACTTACTGAATTTTCATATAATTTTTTTTTGCTGAACTAAACTTATTTTTAACAAGCTAAACAATTTCGAAACACAAAATGCATTGCCGATTTTCTTTTAATATTTGACCAAAATCTTTATTATTGATTTTATTCAATTTCTTCAAACATTAAGATACCTGGAACATTTCAAATATGTTTAAATGTAATTATAATATTATTTTGAGCAAAGTCATTCATACGTACTTTTTCCCTCTTAATTCTTCAGTTGTTTATTTTACTGGAAGATGTAATTTCCAACATTATTTTAGTTGAATATAAACATACATTTTGATGATAAACCGATAAAAATAAATCCTGTTTTCCTAAATTTTTGCTTATTTTAAACTTCACTGTTCCCTTAATTTTCTTTCTCATAAAACATAGGATCCAGATATATATAAAAAATAAAGCAAATTTATAAGCATTTAATACATAAGATACGTATAGTTTGAAAATAATAGCTACCAATTTAGTTTCTCTGCCAATAAATTTAGAATTTACAAAAATTACGGATTTATCAGACATTAATAAAAAGAATATTGATATCTTTAATGACTTTTATATTACATAATATTTAAATTCATAAAAGTTATTATAAAATTAGTTTTGAAAATAGATAAGTAACTTTTTCTATTAAAAAAAATTCCATTATATAATGCAACTCAATTCTTCGAATATTTCAATTTATTGAATTCTATTTTTGAAAAATTGCCTGAAATATATAATGTTTCTACCATAAACGCATTATAATCCGTTAGAAATAATTTTATTTTAAAATTTCCTTTTGAAATAAAGAAGTTAAAATTTTTCCAAAACAGAGATTATTATAATTATAATATTATATGTTTAGAAAGAAATGAAAATTAAACATAATCCGTTTTTTTCGTAATTTTGTTAATATGATGCGGGACATCACCATTATCTAATGAAATATATTTTACTTTCTGAGAGTAAATTTCATTTGCGCTTTTAGTAATGTAAACTTTTTCTTCAGTACTTTTTTTACTCTCACTGTAATTTAAACCAATGCACATAGGATTAAATCAGGGTGATTACATAGGGTTATTTTGTACATTTAGCAAATTAATTAATTTTCTAAACTTTTAACTAAGAATACAACTAAAACTTTTTAACTAAGAATTCAGTCAGGAAATTTGACTGGGATTAAAAATTAGATATATGCTATTATTAAAAATTATCCTTCAATATTTTAAAAGAACAGACGAATAATGAAGGAAAGGAAAATAAGAAACTAACAAAATTCAAAATCGTATTTTTTTAACATGTCTTTTAACACAAGAAAAATATTTATTGAAAATATTTGAAATTTGTCAAAAAATGAATCTATTTGAATATCAGTTGCCCTAACATTTAAAAGAAAAGAAACATATGAAATTTTGTGTAACTACATAATAAGTCCAATAGTGCTTTTGCAATATAATATAAGTAATATTTTCAATAAATGAAAGCTCGCATTTCAGCCACACACATTAAAATACAAGTTTAAAGACTTCTTAAATAATGATTTTAGAGCTGTTAAAAAAATAAAGTCTTTTAATTAGATTACCGACTAGTTATAAATTTTGAAATAGTATTTCCGAGATTTATTACAAAATTTGTCTTTGATTTTCGAATTAAATAATGGATTTAAGCTGATATGAATATTGCATTACTCGTCCATACTGAAAATTAATTTTGCTCTAAAAGAGATTTGAAAATTTTCCTTAATTTTAAATCCTAACAAAATATCTTTTATGCAGGACTAATTTCATTTAATTTTCCTATTTTTGATTTTTATGGCATATTTTGTTGCAGTAATTCAACTATTTTATAATTTTTGAATGCATTTACAATAACTGCAATCTTAATTTTTAAAAAAATTTTTGGTCTGGTCTCTTTTTAAAAAAATGGTCTGGAAGGAAATCTATTAAATTTTATAAATGTTTCAAAGGAGTTAGAATAAATGTACAGATATTTAATTGAAATTTAGCATTAAGAAAACTTTTAATAAATTAATCTTTCACCAAATGTCACAGTAAACCCTTATAAAATGTTTCGTTAAACAAAGGAAAAGAAAATTTTTCATTAGTTGATATTACTTTTTTAAAATTCTGATACACGTATTTTTTTCAAAAATTAATGTTAGTAAAGCCTCAAACATAACAAACGTGACTTTGAAAAATCTTCAATTCTATAACTATTTTTTCAATAAATTAAACATCAAATTAGTGTGAATCTGTCTTATTCTACATGATTCAATAAAACATACTAAGGTTTGAGAAATAACTGTTTGATGTTTAAAAATTTCTCATGAATGGGAAGACACTTTATATAAGCACAAATTCAGACTTTTTCACTGTAGTTTAAAACTCTAAAAAAAGGCACTATATTAAAAAAAATTCTTAACATCTCTGAGAGCTTCTTAATTACATCAAAATATAAATTAGAAATTTTTATCCTATTTTATTATTTATTTCCATAAAAATCTGCATTGCTTTTAACAATGTTGTCTTGCTTCGATCCCGTAAAATTTGAAATATTTTTATCCAAATATACAAAATCTTTACGCGATTATAAGTTTTGAATAATTATATTTTGAGTCTATATTTATACGAAATGAATGTTTCTAACTTAAAATGATTTTCAAATGCTTGGAAAATATTCAATTTAAGATATAAATACACAAAAGCAGGTTCGATTATTTGATATAGACATTTGTTATGTCTTTCGAAGATATTTCTTTCAGTAAAATATTAAAATTTAATAGTTTTTAAATTATTACTTATTTCCTGTTAAAAAAGACACTCTTATTTGAAGAACATAATGAAAAAAATACATTTTAAATTGAACTTCCAGTATCTGATAGTGAAAATAATGTTTCGTTTAAAGAAATAGTAAATCAAATAAGCATTTGGTATTTTTAGGGTTAAGAGTCTGGTAAAACGTGTATGGTTCATCACCATACCAAGATGGCCGTCGGATCCAACTCGGAGACTTAACTCCTTTTTAACTACCACCTTTCCTCCCGCTGACAGAAATGAATAGAGAAATATGGAAGCTATTAGCCTCAGCTCGAAGCTTTACTTTCCCGGCAGCTTTCGCGAAATAGGAAATATAAGCAGTTCACGACCGCATTCTCCGGCAGCGGTCAGCCCCAAGGAGGTAAGATGGAGATCTTATTACCTACTGAAGTCAGGGGAGGAGAGGTACTTTGGAGAGATAATTTGGCTAATATCATCTCGCGCCGCTGAAACGTTTATTAGAAAATGGCATGAGTGAAGTTCACTAGCGACAAAAGACTTCTTCGCCACCTAATTGTTTAGTTCACTTTAAAAGTTTCTTTCGGTCTTTGGGAGAGTACTTCTGGGTTAACGATTCACTTTAGGCAGACTTCATGCGGGGTTGTTCGGCTGATAAGAGTCTTTTGTAACCTAACAACTCAATTAATCTGGAAACATCTTTGTCAAGAGAAGGTAGATGCAAGCTATATATATATATGTGTGTGTGTGTGTGTGTGTGTGTGTGTGTGTGTGTGTGTGTGTGTGTGTGTGT
>JAPMOQ010009202.1:19427-45863 GCA_026543055.1 Argiope trifasciata
TGTGTGTGTGTGTGTGTGTGTGTGTGTGTGTGTGTGTGTGTGTGTGTAGGAATTGGGTGGGACAGAATGCCCATCCAACCACATTTAGTTCAGAGTCTAGGGTCACTGAATGAAGAAAAAGAAGCTTTTGAATATGAAAGAAATTTATTTACAGTAAAAAAAAAGGAAAAGACATTTACAATTATGACAGGACTATTTACAATAGAGGAAAGAAATATGTACTTATAGATACCACCAAGGATGCCTAATTAGTTGTTTCATTGCGAAACTACGTTGCGTTTTAAAGATGCATAATCAGAACGGACCCTCTCTATTCCCGTCTGGCGAGCGAATGCGTAGTTCGCTTTCTATCAAATTTTTTACGTCACTCGTCCTGAACTTTGGTTCAGAGGTGTTTTGCGGTATCCATAGTGCCATCTAGTACAACAAATCGGAACTAAATATTTAATAATAATTGCAGCGCTCTATCAATCATCAATCATATTCATTGAAATAACTTTGGCAGTATACCATTTTAAATAAAATAAAAATTTTCATTAAATAAAGTTAATGGAGTTAGGAAACTTTCAAAATAAATATTTTAAGCTAATTTTACAGCTACAGTTGCAGTTGCGGGTGAGATATTAAAGCGTTCATTTGTAATTGCTTGTTGTTTTGTTTCCCCGTATACATTTGTATATGCCCGTCATCTATATTAAATAGGCTTAAAACAGTGAATTTTATTTACAAAATAATGTTTTTTTTAATCTTATTTCTTAGGTTATCCGTTATTTTCTCCCAAATGTGATCGATAAGTTTAAGAAACAGTAAAAAGAGTTTTTCAAATATGCATGCTTTTCTTGTGACAGTTAATATGTATTGCATTTCCCAATCATCGAAGAATTTTCCTACTAACACAAAATATCTATATTTGATGGTTTAAAAAATAGCTATTGGATCAATATAAGAGCAGGATGCACTATATTTGAAAAATATATATGTATTAGGTAAAATGTATGTAAGATGCTTAATCTTAATTCTGCCGTTTTTTTAATTATTTAATTTTACACTTGATATAAAATATTTACTTCTTCTACCGGAAATAATTCCTCTTATTATTTTTTTAGATAATTCATTTATATTTTATTGATTTGATTTTGACAATAATTACACGCCCATTATTCTGTGGAATCACAACATCCTTTACTTTATTTCAAATTATTATTTACTAAATTAGCATGACTTTATGTCCAAATTATTAATTAAATATGCAAAATATACATTTAAACCATTTAGTAATTGTATTTAAAGGAGTAATTAAAATATGAAGCCATGTGAGCGAATGACTTGCTATTGCTAATTGATTCAGAACATTATATATAATAAGACGGAAAAATCCCACTTTTTTCTCTCCCTAGAAAAAAGATAAGTTTTAAGAAATGAAATACTTCAAGCTAAAAAAATATTAAAAACTGGCGTCCTTTTTCTTATAATATGGTAAAAAAATCACACTTCAGATCTTAATTTATCTCTAGGAGCATTGTTAAACTTAATGTCTGGCAAAATAACAAGGCCACTTCGCTCCCTTAATTATTATTTTTATTCTATTCCAATTAAATTGAAAAGATATATGCCATGCTGATTATTTTAGTCTGTTAAGATGTAAAGGGACCAATATCTTAGACTAAATATAAAAAATTGTTGATTAATAGAGTTTAATTTTTTTTTCGGATGAATTACGCATTTTAATTATAAAAAATATTTCTTATATCACTAATAGATTGTTAGATTAATAATGAATACCATTACTGTTTAAGCATCTTTTTTAAACTCCTGAAGATAGAATGTGTGATAGGCCGTGTTTTTCCTCTTTTTGCAACCTACTAGTTGAATATTCATTAAATTTAAATTTTATACATAAATACACAATTTTTTTTAAAATATAATCTCAGTTATATGTTTTTAGTTCATGCTCGGGCCATTAACACTCAGAATTACGAAGGAGATAATACAACAAGCACACTGCATTCAAGTAAATTACTCAAAAAAAATTTCTGTCATCATGGATTAATAATATTATAAACAAATATCGTCAAAACGTTCAAAGTTCAGCTGTTAAGCATCAATATTAAATACTCAATTCAAAGTCATTTATGAAATTACTAAAATAGAAGTAATATCAGTTAAAATTTTAATTATATTAGACTTTCATTATTACTAGTATTAAAGAAAAATAAAAACAGTAGCAGAAACCAATTCTGTAATTATTCCATTATGATGTGCATATATACAAATATATATTTTTTCAACAATTCCTTTTATGACTTATTTTTAGAGTCTTATGCATCGAATATTGTTTTATCATGCCCATTTCTTTAAACATTAAAAAAAAGCTTAATGTGCATTTTAAAAATTTAAAAATTCATACCTATTATAATACTTTTGCAGTAAGAATTGCCCTACTGCCTATTAACTTTAATTTTCCTTAAAAACTGCTAAAACTCCATTTAAAGTATTAAAAATTAATTAAATTTAATTAATGAATTAATATGTGATAAAACTGTATTAATATCAAATGACATCGACTATAAGTTTTAAAAATGAATTTGAACTCCAGTCAATGAATAAGATTTATTTTATTAACGATTGGAAATTTGAACAAGATATATAAATATATATAATAGGGAGAGTGTGAACTATTAGTAGGAATTAAAAAATAGATTCCGTACTTTGAAAAATCAAAATCAAAACAAAAAAAAGAGAAATATGGAGGAACTACCACGATTCTGTCTTAACGTTTGAACCAATTTGAAAAAGATATACCTAAAGCAAGGGGAAGAGAATAAATGAAAGTGTGAATTGGAGATGAATGAATCAACTTTTACTTCAATGTCGACCACTTCCAATGGAATCATTGTATTAGCTAATGCCCAGTACTATAGTCATAAATATCCGTCATATTATATCTATGCATAATACTATGTAAGTCTCAAAATCTTGCTCGTCACTCATATATAGCAACTCTTATCTAGTTTGAATGCTGTTGATCTGCCGGTAAATTACTTTGAGGAAGTAGCTCACGAAAACGATTTGAAATGCATCTTGGAATATGTGTTTGAAAATCACCAATAAATAAACATTACTTTAACAAGATAAGTAAAGCCTTAAAATCCGAAATCCAAAATTATCTATTTACTTACTAATATGTTACAAGGTATCCATACATTAGTTTCTAGTGTTATCTTGAGTTATTTCTTTTAGAACATATTGAATAATTTTTTTAATTCATTCTTCCTTTCAATTTTCTAGATATTCGTAGTATTAAAAAATACTAACAGCAATTACAGCAGAATAAATAAAATGATATGTCTTTGAAGAAAAATATCATGGCTTTATATTTGTAAATTTTAAAAATTTGTAAATTTGTAAATTTAATGTATTTTAAAATATTTGTAGAATCTATTTATTAAACAAAATTTATAGAGCAAAAAAGTTTCTATATATTTGACATCATTAAAAAAATTGCGATGCATCTAAATTTCAAATATCATCAACTTTTAATAAAACAATTATAATGCTGAAATACATCGGAATTTTCTATTCCTAATAATTTAATAATTAATAAATGATATTATATATTTAAATGGATTTTAATTAATCAATTTTATTTATTTCCATGTTCATCAGTTAAAAAGATTGGTCAGACTTTGACTAAAGTTTTATACGTTGTACAGAAAATATTAAAATTTTACAAGATCTGTAAGTGCATTACTAAAATTAATTTATATTCCAAGCCGTCAATGAAATCCTTATTAAAATCGCATCATCTCCCATTTCAAAGTTATTTCACTTTAATGAATTCGGTTCCACTGACGTTGCTGACATTAAGAAATAAGAACATTTGTGTGAAAAGGAAATATGAATGCACCATTCCTCCTTCATTCAGAAAACTTACAACATATTAACAAACTGGACAGTTTTTTAATTGTTATGATTTCAAAAGAATATACATGTCAGAAATATTTCACGCATTTTCTTGTAATATAAATTCTATATATTTTAAAATAACGAAATCTTAAAATGTATTTAAATTCATGCACTATTCTTCCATGAATATTCTTCCTTAAAATTATGAAATAAACAGTAATAAAGGAAAAGGTATTATTTAATACGACTAACAATTCAAATATCCACAAAAATTCAAAACATATTTTAAAGCAGTGTTCAAAAGATGCAGTATTGCATATGCTTATTTTTCTTGTTCAGTTCCTAAAAAGTAACTTTTAGTCTTTAATCATAAAGACAATAATAGTTTTCTATTTATAGCCTTTGTGTTTAAATCTTGCTGTATGAACATGTGCTTTTTCTTTCTTTTTTATTTCAGCCTGTAGTAATCTGGGAAAAAATTTAAAAGAATAAAAGTAACTTTAAAAGATTTGCGATTCGGCTACACAGAGTTTCATATTTGATGAATTCTTAACAGTTTCTTTCTTGTCATATTCATCTTCTTTTGTCTTTATACTGCGTTTTCAACATTTACGAATTAGCTGTAATATCTTTATTTAACACTAGCCGCCTTTGGTGAGCAATCGGTTCGTTCATCTAAATGTCCATTAAAATCTTAACAATTAAATATTGTATTTAACTCTTAATTTAATAGCTTCTTCATCAAAATATGTCAAAACTTGAAATTTTGATAGTCATATAGCTGTCTCATAATATTATAAAGACGTTCAGCCACAACGCTATACCAATATTTCTAATTTTCTGTTATCTCCCCTAGAATTTATGCTTGGAATTAAAGGGGATATGATTAAACTGCAATTTATATAAGAAATGTTTTAACTGAAATGAAACCCTTTTTTTAAAATATGAGTACTGAAAACAGAGACACTGCGCATTTAATCCTTATAAGCTCTAAAAAGTATCTTTCTTAATTTATGTAATATAAAAAATTTTTTTCAACTAAATTTTCTCGTATTCAACATTAACTGATTGATTATTTAACAATGCTTAGTTTTAAAGGCATTCAACGTTAAGAAAATAAACCGAATCTTTTGAAATAATTGGCTGAAAGCTAGTTAAACTGAAACTCGCTAGCTTAGGGAAATAAAACATGAAGGCTTGCTCATTTCGGGGTGGGGAAAGGAAACAATTTTTGAAGGGAAAGTTAGTTTTTAATTAACAGTTAGAATTACAATTACAAATTCTGAAAAAAGGACACCACGTTCACATCTCGACCACCAAGTACATGTGCTAAATTTGGTAACTGTAGGTCAAATGGTCTGGCTTGTAGAGAGCCAACACAAACAGACACACATTGAGTTTTATTGTATACATATCGATATAGATTGAAAAATGTGAATATTTTCATCACATAAATTAAAGAGTTTTTTTAAAAGATACTTTAATTTTATTTTTCCTTTTTGTTGATTTTAACCTGTTTTTAATCATCGCTGTCAATATTATGGAACATTATAATTTTTTTTTTCTATTTCACAATAAGAAAATATTACTCATATGAAACAAAAATTAAATTTAAATTAATTAATCAATTTATAATGACGTTCTGAAAACATCTAGCCTTCGAAAGAATATAGTATTGCAAATATTTCCAAACTCAAATGCATCAAGAAAATGCTCAAAAACCATTTCAAAATTTGAAGATGAAAAAATATCCAACTTATTAAATTACAGACAGAGAATGAAAATATCCTTTATTTTTCCCATATTCTGCAAATAAATTGATTCATCGGATAAAAAAATCGGCTATTGATTATAGAATCATTGTTTCATTTATTTGTTTAAATGAATTAATTTCTTCATATTTTAAAATAAATCTCTGATTTTAGTTCATATTTTTATTCCTGTTGAAATCAAAACTGTAAAATTAATACCTTTATATATATTATTTATCTTTTGAACAGCATGAGTTGAAATTTGATTTTTCAAGTAATTTTGTGAGTTTCTTAATCATTTTATGAATAAGCTATTTTATGAACAGCTTCAAGATCTTTTCAATTTAACAGCCTGAAAATTATCTATATTTATTAATGCCCCAATTTATCAACTTTTAAAGAATAGTTGTAGCAATATATATTTATTTATACCAATTCGTTTGTTGAGCTTTCTGTAGAGTCTCAACGATGTGTACATAATGTCGCTATCTTTACTTATAAAAAAAAGATTCCGTTTCTTTGTTCCTTTTATTGATTTTTTAAATAATTCTATATACTCGATTTACACAGATGTAAAATTTTTTGCAGACTGATAAGATGAAGAAATAAAGAAAAAAAAACTTTTCAAAAGTCATATTGCAAATGCAGCGTTATATCGAATTTTTTATTCTTCATTTACATTGTGGATGGAAACTCAAAGTATATTTAAAATGACATTGTTTTAAAATCTATTTGGAAAAACAAGTATTTATTTATTTCGTAATTGTGATTAATTCATTTCTTACTTTTGCTTCATTGAAAGTTAAGTTTTGCCATCGATTAAAACCTATATTCTATTATCCGATTTTCTTTCATTGAGTTTCTTTGTTGTTATTGATTATAATTTATACATTCGACAATACTGCTGCGGGAGAGATACGAAGTTATATGACAAATAAATTAGTTCAAAAGAAGAAGTAAATTGTACATAAAAGTTTGATTTAAGATTTGTACTCAAAACATTTACAAAAGAAGGAATCCTTCATAAAAGTTTTCGTATATAGAATATGGCTTGTTTTACGCTTAGCTTCTACATATATAAGAATATGAATACACAATTTATGCAATTTTTTAAGATAAGTTTTAAATTCAATAGATATTTTTATTTTTGGTTTTGAAACCAGTTACCATGGTTTATTTATTTCCCAGGTTATTTAACTCAGTCGACTGATTCAATTTCACATATTTACAGATGCTGAAAAAGTAACGTTTGAAATTTCTGCAAAAATCATTTAGTCCAATCCAACCATCATCTAAGTTTTGAATGAATAAATCACAAAAAAGAACTCATTAAAGAGCAATCTTTAAACAAAAATGATGATGGGGAATATTTATTCATCCTAAGGAAAATGCAACGAATAAACATTTATTCTTCAAAAGGAAAATGCGTTAAAATTATTTTGGCTTAGTTTATCCTAAACAAAAAAAGGTACTGAGTTAATTACAAATTTTACAATCCAAGAGTGCGACTTTTAAAATTTTTATGTTTAACAAATTCTTTACAAAATAATTTTTAAATAAAAACGAAAACATTTCCATTTTTAGTAATGATAGTAATCCGGAAAAAAATCAGTTCATAAAGCTACAAAGAAAACAGGCTAAGTTAATTAACTTTTATAAAGAAAAAAAATGTGAATTTCAGATACTAAAACAAGAACAAAAGGCTGAAAAATTGAATACACAATCGATCACAAGAGGCCATTTCGTGCCCTTCCATTGACGAAGCTCGAATAACGAGGTTGTCCGTCAAATGCCAGAAATTATTGTTTGGTTTATGCCAGAAATGTATACAAAGCTCTAGATGAAATGCCAAACAACTTCATCTTTGAAATTTTCAGTAAAAGAACCGTGCTTTAAATATTTATTTAATTTTTGTTCGTCAAGATACTAAAAAATTAAATTCACTCTGATAAAAGAAATCATAATTATTTTAATAGAAATTAAGCATTTCTTATAAACCATAATTCATTTATTAACATAACAAACAAAATATATTTATTGGAATTTTTTTATATCCAAAACGTAAACCTAAAACAAATAATTGTTGTGTACACTTTTAGATAATAATCGAAAATATATCCTAGATTAAATAAAAAAGAAAGTTCATAGGTTTAAAAAAATGATAACAATTGTTTTTGATAAATTAATGCTGTGATTATTTATATTGAGAATTAGCCGCTAAAATGCAATTGAATATATATTTTTCTTCGTATTGGGTAATCATGAATTGAAAATTTGATACCGCCATATTAATATATTTTCGTTAACATTACAATTTGGTGTTCTTGGGATTTTCAATCTAATTGAACCTTATAGGATCTTTCATATTTCTGTGTAGTATTTATGAAAGTGCCCCAAGTCCTCAAAACGAAAATATCACCTATTAAAATCAGTATAAATCCTTATCTCGTGGCTGTAATAAGGCACAGAACCAACCAACAGAGAACTAACAAAAGAAAGCAGATATTTAAACCACCGTATTTAAACAGAAGTCGTTGATTTCCGTTCGGTATGCAATGTTTATTTATTAGTTTACTAACTGGTACCCAGAGCTTTGCAGCCGTAGAAGAAATAATGTTGAAAATATCGTTTCGAATTCGGAATAGCTATCTTGTTTAATTAAGATTGATACTTATTTTCTTGTCGGCAATGAGTACATTCAGTGAAATTGAAGGATATAAAAAGGAAAAACATAAATAATATTTATTCTATTTTTTTAACAAATATTCATTTGCATGTATTTGATTTGTGTGTTCTTTTAAAATTCCAAAGCTTGGTATTCTTTCAGAATAGATGTTAAAAAATGTAACTATAATATTTTTTTTTTAAATTTATTAAACATAGAAAATATATTTATACCATGCAATCTTTAATATAGTTGAAAATGTAATTTTTAAATACTATGTGTGTGCAAAATTATTTGTATTACATTATTTTCGGAAGTTACAGCAAAAAAACACTAAACTTTTATTAAATGTTTAGTTAAAATTTCAGACTTATAGGATTGGCTAACCTAAAAATTTCTCGTACACTCTCTAATAAAACTGTTTTCTCAGAGAAAGACTTACATTGCATTTACGTACAATAGCTATGAAAAATTAACGTCTTGCTTTAATTTTGCATTTTTACTGAATCTGCTGTGCCTCCTTGCCAGTTTTTAGTAGTTAGTCCATGGCTAATAGGTGCACCTGATTTAATACACCTGAAAATATTTTTATACTTTAGATGATTGTATTATGCCTATAGCCTTCGCTTAAGTGCAAGCAACGTGTTGTTGAAGTTTTATCAGAATCGGATGAACTTTACGGCAGTGCATATGAGACATACAGACAAACATTCATTTTTATTTATATGGATATATTTCATATAAATGTTTACAATGTTAATTATCAGTTATTATCACTTTCCTAATCCAGTCTTCCAAAGAAAGCAGATACAAATTTACATTCGATTCTCTTCTTTGCATAAAGGTGCATAAAACAAAACGCATGATATTATGTTCTTATTTAAGTTTCATGACAGGTCAATACCTTCAAAAATTTAAATACAAAGTCGTTTGAAATTTTGCAATTTTGATATTAAAAAATCAATTCCTTCATTTCTTTTTTATTTACTACCATTAATTCACACTCTCCCTATCCATATTTATTTATTTATCACATTCAAATTTTCAATCGTTAATTAAATAATTTGTATTCATCTACTCAAATTTAGTTGTATATTTTAATTTTTTTTATGGCACTTAATGTTAATACATTTTTTAATGTCAATCCATAAATTAAATTTAATTAATTTGTAACACTTTAAAAAGTTTACTTCAGAATTTTAGAGGTTTGTAATGATGCTTGAAATCAGCTGGCAGTAGATACAATGAAGTGGCTAGCTACAATGCAAGAATTACAATGATTTTCAAATGAAGATGAAGAATGCGAGATCAATTCTTGCAATGAGTAATTATAAACTACCATTAGATTCATAAATTAGAAACAAAAACAAAATAAAAAACAATAAAACAAATATTAAAAAACAACCAAACATGTCTTACATATATATGGAACGGAAAATGGGAAATTCGCATTCTATTTTGCCACTTAATATTTTGATTCTGTCATATGTATGTATAGATTTATATTAATTGTAATTATTTTATAAAAATTAACAAAAATATTTTTTCTATCTTGACATAAGTTGGAAATTTATATTACTTGTTTCTATTCAAATAGTAATATCTGTTTAGTTTTACAATAACTGATGGCTTCAAAATTGCATAGAAGTCGCATCTACAAATATTAACTATTCTATGCAAGCTCCTTTTTTATTAACACGTTTTGCTCCGTTTATTTTATTAATAATTTGCTAAAACTTTAAATATAATTGTCCTAGATAAGACTCCAGTAGGATTATCTGTTGAGAGTCCTGGATGATTTGCTGCTTCTTTCTTTCTTTTGTAAACTTCATTTCCTTCCATTTTATGCTGATCCAACAGATTAGGCAAATAAGTGTACACAATGAGACACAGGATAATGATATATGTTTAATATTTGGTATAGCATGGGCTAAAAGTTAGAAGATACAATGCTGTAATGCAAACATTACAATCAGATAAACGAATTCTATGGAATAATGCCGTATATGAGATTTTAAATCATCATTCTTTGTTCAAGTCTTTTCAGGCTGATATTTAAATCTGAAGTCACACCTTTTCTGAGTAATTCCAAGTAATGATGTTAGTAACAAAAATGTATATTAAATAATTATATAAATATCTATATAACTAAGCACCTTACAATGATTAAATGTAACAGAAAAATCAATATACTTGACAAAACTCCAAGTAAGAAATAGCGTTTGCTTCTGATACTATCCTTCTGTAAAACAAAGAGGAGAGATTTTCTGTCTCCCATTCTGTCCATAAATCAAATTAAAAAACTGAATTTGTTATTTAATATCTTTATAAATCGACTAGTCTAATCTAATCACAAGTTCCTTGTTTTCTCCGTTTTCTTAACTATTAGAATGACACCCTCATCAATGATTAATATCAAATATTCAAATGGAAGATAATAATGAATAATTTATTTTTGAAAAGCTAATAAATTTTTGTCTTAAAATTTCACAAAAACAACAAGAGGAAAATAAAAATTACTGATTTGAACACTATTCCACCTTACAGATTTTTGTGTTCTTTCGCTTTAAGTACAAAAATATTTATATTTTTATCATTAAAAATTAGTTAATTTCGAAATTGTAAATAATTTTCATATTGTTACAAGCATTTGGTTTTGCTTCTCATCACAAATAGTATTATTGTGGGAAGGGCTGTTGTGCGATTAGACCTATGGCTGCTGATCGGGTCGTTTTAGCGATCCTAGAGTTTGGAAACAAACTTGGTGACGAAATATATAGTGTTAAAAACTTCGAAAAACGGCACGTCATTTTGAAACTGATATATGCCTGACTGACCTAGAAAATTCGAGGCCCACCTCCCGGGAGCTTTAAAAGGCTAGTAGTCTCGAGATACAAAGAGTGGATAATTGGATTGGAATCGGGAAGTGGAGTTAAATCATCAATCAGTATCGAGTCCTGTGAGAAATAGTGAGTTGGCATCCAGTTGTGCAACTAAAGCGTGGAAACATTAGATAAGTTCTATTCATATAAATAAGAAGCTTCAAAATATTTATCGACTTGGAATTTCATGAATTATGAGTTTAATTCTTAAGACATTATTAAATAAGATGAAAGTCGGACATTTGATATCACTTAAGATTAAATGTTACTAAACATACGGCCGTAAATTGTACAACTTTGTGCGGATGCATCTTATTTTATTTCCGCATCTAGATTACCAAGAATCATTTAAGCGAAAATTCATTGACCTCGCACCACTTCTTGACACAGTCCCGAAGTCCCTGGAAAGAGAAAAATACAATTGTTATAAAAAATACAATCTCTACATAAAGCATGAAGATTTAATAGATAATAAGAAATCTGGTGTTGTTTAGAGTCCAAGATGTTTAAAAAAGCGATGCTGGTCTCTTAATCTTAACCTCTTTAGCAATTGTTTGGAAATTTCTGATCCTCCCTGGCCTTCTGGCTCGGACAAAGAATATGTAATAAAGTGAGCTGGATGCCTACATTTGCTCTTATTATACATTCCTGGACTGACTCGTATCTCTGCTTGACTGAGCTTATGTTTCCGTGACAAATCAGGGGTACTTGTGATTTGGCTTTTTTCTCCAGTGATCGAAATATAATCTTACAACCTTCCCAAAATACCGGGTAGTCGTTGTTGTTATCCTCCGAATAAAATTAATGAGATTATTTGAGCTATACAATGAACTTCTTAATCACTTTATTTTAATTCCGTTAGATCAAATCCAGTTTTGTTCTATGTTAAATGTATATTTCACTATACCACGTAATTTTGAGCAAACGTCTATTGGAGATGAGAGTATCTGATGTATAAAACTTTAAACAGACACCAACATCATACCAAGAGAACATTCCTTTAAATTGAAAATCTACTATTACGATATATCTATCATAAGCAGTACAATCATACAATCATAAGCAGGGAGGAATCGGGAATCAATTCCAATTCTATAATTAGTCATAATTTGGAAAAAATTTATTTCCATTATTAATTACAAATTAATTTTTGAAGCACTTTCAAAGTTTGTTTTTCTTTTGAAAATTCTTGTTCACAAATGTGTTTACAATTTATTAATGATTTCTATTTTTTTTAAATTAACCACCAATATATTATCACGGAAATTATGGAAAAGCTTCTGGTAATCTGCATATCACCGTTTATGAATATTTATTTTTATAATTTATTATGTAATCAAATGAAAAAAAAAATGATATTTTAATTTACATATATATGGCTTTGGTTGAAAGGAAACCAGTGTGAAATCTTTTTAATATTTTATCGTCATTATATCTTCATTTCATTCGCTGAAACAGAGCAGCTTTTACATGAACCACCATTTTATTCAAACCATATTCTCTACGGGGTGTTTTTTGCAAACCATTAAAATTAGAAATATATTGCACTTTTAAATATATTATGGGATTCAAATTTTGTTTTTAAATAAACAAATTGTACTTGAAATAAGGTAAGGTAAGGTAATAAGGTGAAATAAGGTAAGGTTGAAATGCCGAATATACTTTCATAGTAATTCAGTAATTAAAAGTAGTAATAAATTAAATATATATGCTATGCGCAAACATGACTTTGAAAGATAATTCAGTTTAATATTAATGTGAATTTATTCAAAAACTATTCTCTAAAATCATATTGCTTTTACCGCAAGAAAGTTAACAGCCTAAAAAATATCTAAAGCCGAAAGTAAATATCGGAATTTTATGCTTCTATACTTTATTAAAATTCATGAGATCCATCCGATATTGAGAATCAATGTCTATTCTTTTTCTTCTGCAAGACAGAGATGAAAGTGATTCCATACAGAATAATGAAATGGATATATTTTTTTCGTTTAAAGTATCTACTGTATAGGTTCTAACGTATAATGTAATTTTAAAATCTGTATTACATTAAAATTAAAAGTTATCTTGGTGAATATTATTGTTATTATAAAGATATGTGTTTCTTTTTTCAAAATATAATAAAAACAAAAATTTCACCTAGAAAGAACTGTAAATATTACTTAATATAAAATCCTAAACAAGAGTATTCGATATTATTTCAAGCTAAGTGGTCACTGTGGTTGTCATTCAATACTATCATTAAGTACATGAATGGATTTCATGATATGGTTACAAAATGTGTTTTATGTCAAAAGGATCTTAATACCATATTTTAGATTCTCCACGGAATGTTTTCTCGAAATAAGCTACTGTTCTTCCTGCTGAAGGTCTCATCTCTTCTTTTTGTGAATATGGCTGGTGGAGAATGATTACTATTAAAAGCCTTTATGTAAAAAGAATCTTCTAGGAGATTATGCTAGATTCATCGCAACATGTTTTCTTGATATAAATTATTGCTGTTTTTGTAGGATCCAATGAAATTGATAGTGAAGGACTACTATTAAAATTCTTAATGCAAAAAAGTAATATTCGAATGAGATGTTGTTTAAGTTTGAGTAAGTCATTACTGGTTTACTGAAGATCACGAACTGCTTAACTTAGAAAAATGCAAATGAGTCATTTCCTTTGGTACAATATGATTGATAACGAAACATCCAATTTTCATATAGTAATATATACTTTTGACTGCTCAAATTGATTGGCATTATAAAAATTCATCAATGATGATGGATCGATGAGTGTATAACGAAAATTGAGAGCATAACCTATTTGCAAAGAGTTGTAAAGGATAAACGGCAACACAATAGGAAGGACAGAAAAAGAAATTTTAGTAAGATAACAATGTTTCAGAATGCTCACAATAACTTATTGCATATGAAGATTGTTGACAATAACATTGCAGAAGGTATTAATCGGTTAAACTTCATGTTTCACAGCTTCAGTTTTTCAATTCTGGAATAGTCTCATTTTGATTTGCAACCTTTTTATTTTAAATAACCCATAATAAGGAACCGACAGCATGAAGTTCAATGATTTCAGGGATAATAAAATAACTGGAAGAGAGGCAGTATCACAAAATTGCTTTTGCAAAACCTGCTTTGCGCATGTGATGGCATGTGAAGAAGCACCATATTGAATCAATACAAATGATAGAGCTTATATTGACAATGTCATAAATTACATTTCTTTGCTTAAAATCTGCAAATATAAAATTCTGCAACATGTATATCGAACAATTATAAGGAAACTTGTTTTCTTTCTAGAGGAAGTGATCGCTTTGAAAATAGTACAAATATAGAGAAACTGTGATTTCGATGTTTCAAAACACAAGAAGTATCATTTGGTTTAAAGGCTAATGCACCATGAGAAATTTTATCAATCATGGTAACGCAATTCTTTAAATTTAAATTCACATTTAAGGGCAAATAACCTCATTCTTGAATAGTAACCTCTGCAAGCATCTATTATCTTCATCATTTTTGTTGAGAAAATATTTACAAAGATCGTTCAGCTATTGCTCGTTCAAAGTTGCAGTTACAGAATGAACATAAAGAAGCAACAACGCAGAAACCAGAAAAATGCGTGTTTCAGTACATCCAAAATTATTCGTTCCATACCTTGTAATATATAATGGATTTACTGCAATCTTACTTTTGACAACTTCCACAGTAACTTCAACGGGAAAGACGGTCATCCGGATGGCGATTTATCCCATATCCATACCACTTCTTTAAAATATTTTATTCTACTTTAATATATAGTTTTTATGGAACATAGGTCGTATTATGATTTGCCCATACGCTTGTACATCTTTGGCAGCATTTACTCTGCTCACATAAGATAGATTTATCAAATCGCCTTGTTTCCTTATAAATATTTTTTAATCTGTACATTCGAACACCTGATTGAAATTGTTATTATTCCATAATTCATATTAAATACATTTCATAAATTTGACTTGCTCACAATAATCTGTGATTGGTGTATCTACAATCTATCCCTTTGAATTTTACAATCCCCCAATTTTTTGTGTTGTCAATAGTCTTTTAAAAATTTAGTTCGCTGATTTTAGGCCACAAATTTTTATCATAATGTATCGATAAATGCCATTTATGTTTTTTTAATGTGCTAATCGATTTGAAAAAGAAATAAACCGGATTTTGTCCTTCGAAAATATCAAAATGTCTTCATAACTGTAATCCGGAAAGCTCTATTGCTCTAGATGATTGCAATGATGAGAACAAACATTTAAATTATATCTGAAATTCCTTTCAATTGGCTGAATGGCAAGATCATTAAGAATAAATATAGTGGATAAGTGTTTTTACTATCACTATTTATTTTAATAGGAATATCTGCAATAATAAATAAGAAGAATGAGATTTGCTATAAAAGTAATTTAATCAAATTAGTTTTACTCTAATTACTTTAATGACTCTAATAACGTTTCAAGATCTATACGCAAAAACCACATAAGCAAGAACCACTCAATTTTTCATTCTGATCTAATAAACAGGATATTATGTGCAGTTTAATCTCTGTCTTGTAACATCAACTCTACACCTTTAGGAAAAGGAGAGCGATAGAATATTATGTACATTTATTTGGCTGGAAAAATGTTTTAATAAACTAAGCACATAAATCTTACCGTAGAAACTGCATCAGCATATAATATCTTTTTAACATATCTGTCACAAATTTTATTTAATTTGACTAGTTTCGTTTTTCTAAAATATGTTAATTTACAAATGTGTGACCCTTAACTTCACACCACACCTACGATTTTATAACTCATTTGCCCCTTTTAGGTTTGGTAATGATGTAAGTAGACTTTACTAAGAAACAATAGAAAACCCTCAGTAAAATCAGTTGCAAAGTATTAGGCTAATGACAAAAGCACAAAGACATATAAAATTAACAAAAACGATAGAAACTTTAAAAAAATTAATCTCTAGAGTATTAAAAAATTAAATGAAGGGATATAGTAATAGGCAATATGAGTGAAAAAAAAAAGCATCATTGAAGTAAAAATGTGGTCTAGGTGAGGATGAAGAATGTATTTCGAACAAAATGAAATTAGTATATAATATTCCTCCCTTAAGGATTGACATAATTGTGATAATTGT
Organism: Argiope trifasciata; assembly: GCA_026543055.1. Lineage (NCBI taxonomy): Eukaryota > Metazoa > Arthropoda > Arachnida > Araneae > Araneidae > Argiope > Argiope trifasciata. The sequence continues at coordinate 35,800 of JAPMOQ010009202.1, forward strand.
TCATAAGCAATTAAGAAGTTATTCAATTTTATAACTCCTTCTTTTTGGAAGAAGAATTATTAAGAATTGTTTACACCAAATACTTTTTAATGAAGATGGAAGCTTTGACTGTATAATATCCATTAATGTTATGGTTCTAAAATTTTAAATACCTGCATGTTTTGCAATTTTAATGCATATTCTTGTACTTTTTTTTCAAAATTTAGATGACAATTAATTAATAAGGTAAATTAAAATAACATTCCATTCAAAATGTTCCACCTTGTAAATAATTCAGTAAAAGTTTAGTTCTGAAATTAAATGATATGCAATAATGATTTATACATTAAAGACAAATATATAGAAACAATTTTTAACTTCTATCCTCTCTAGTTTTTAGCTAATAACAATGTGTTTTAAAATATCGTTTTATGGAATCTATATTCAAAATTTATATCAGTGTTTTTCTGCAGCTAGAAAGTATATTGTGATCTTTTCAGCTCTTATTTTTATTCTGCAAGTTATCTTTAATCTGTTAAATAAATTCAGTGTTTTGTTTATCTCTTCAATATTCTTCTTGGAGCTTGAAACAACTTGGTTTCTAAATGAACTCGAAATCTTACTTTTTTCGAAATAAAAGTTCCAGGTAAAAAACATAGAAAATGATGTTTTTAAATAGGATATTTCTCAATAAAATTACAAAAAAAATTCTTGCACTTCAATTTTACAATGAATATTTGGAGACCTTAATTTCCTGTCAGACATTTGTCTATAAAGACAAAATGATCATTCATAAGAGCGATATTGTTAGCTACCGAAACTGTTTTGGAATGTCATAAGTCTTTAAACTTTTATTGAAATTTATATTCCTTTCAGGCCGCAAGATTTTTAAGTATTCATAAATTCCATGTCAAAGTGTCAACATATATTGCCAAAGATAATCACTACCGTATCTCATTAAAGTATAGAACATTCTTACAGTTCTCGAAATATTTTGAGTATGAGTTCTTCCAACTAACAGCACATTTCTCAGTTTCTGTTTGATTATATCGTCTCACCTACGAAATGAGATGACATATTTTGATACATTCCTTTTCTCGAGGGTTTCGAAAAGTTTAATATTCTCTCTGACAAAGATTTGTCGAATTTGACGCCCACTGTTTTGCATATAAATTTAAACATAAATACTGCAGCATGAAAGTGGGCGAAACTTTCGTTTTTCGCTCATTATTCTATAGAAACACATTAAAGGAACATAATACATCCATATGGAAATTCATATATTATTTTCAAATGCATCCAGCATATATTTATTTATTATTTATCATTTAATTGTGCTGACATTATGGGAAATAAAATACTTAATTGGCGATATTAGATTTTAATTAAATATGAAAATTAATATATATATATAGACTAAATATTTTAATAAATATACAGGCTGCTAAATATTAATGAATTAAAATTTCCAAATAATCAAATGAAGATTAAATTATATTAAGTACCAATGTCAGATACTAAAGATGTTTATTCAAATTCTTCTTGTATTCAAAACATAATTAGAATCAAAAGATTACATTAAGCTTTATTTTATATGTGGTTCCAATAATTAATTTTATTTGTTTAGATTAGTCGATTTTAACTTGCTTGGAATTATTAAAGCTTGTAACATAAAGGTACTTTTTTCTTTTAGATTTATCTGATAATATATTACATAACTTTGATTTCACAAGAAAATCATTACAAATAAGTGACTTATCCAAAGTAAGTAACTCTGAAGGGATCGATACTTCATAATCTCATAATTGATAAATCTGTATTTATAAATGCAATTATTATAACAGTTAGTTTGATATTGATATTAGTTTTAAAGCTATTGAGATTGGAAGCAGTAAATAATATTTCATGTAATAATATTAATTATTAAAGAAATAAATAATATTTCAATGAATAAAACATTTGAGGGTTCAACTGCATTAATAATTTTGAACATAAACCAGCAAATTACCCCTGTCAGAGTATATGAATATCTTGTTTATTGAAATGATAGCTTATTTGATATAAAAGCATGATTTGTCCAAACTTCAGAAGTCAATATATTCAGTCAAAATTATAACCTTCTATGCTCGAGCTACTTCTTATTTCCCCATTTCTGAAATATGACGACTCTAAAAGTCGATATATTCAACCTTATATGTTTTTCAAACCTGGTATATTCACTAATTCAATTAAATAATTCAATGTATTTTATTATTCAGTTTAAATGCTTGCTATTCAATCTTTTTGCATATCAATCGATATAGATATTCAGTACTAGCTGGTACCTGGCGCGTTGCTGCTGCCGAAAAAAATTATATTTACCTCAATCAATCAATACTCTGCCAATGTTTCATCGAAATAGGATGAACAATACGACAGTATATAAAATAAGAACAAACATATATTCATTTTTATATATTAGATTTGTGTGTTCTTTTAGAATTGTAATACTCGGTGCTCATTCTGAATGGTAATGAAAGAAATTATTTACTATATCTTGTGATTCGTTTAATTTTTGTTCAGAATTTTAAAATTTAATTTTAGAAAATGTGATTAAAATTTTTTTTAAAATATATTTATAACATAAATTTTTTAATATAGTTGAAAAGATATTTTTTGAAAATTAAACTGGGGCAAAATTATTTGTTCTACAATAATCGGAAGTTACAGCGAAATACGATAAATTTAATTAACTTTCTCGCATAATCTGTAATAAAGCTACCTCTGAGAATGACTTGCATGAAATTTGTGTACTATAGCTACAAAATATTAACATCTAAATTAGATTTAGCATTTCTACAGAATCTATTGTCCCCTCGGTAAGTTATTTGGTGATTAATCCTTGGTAATTACATATGGTTGAGATTTGAAATTTTTTATATTTTTTCAGGTAATTGTACTATCCTTATAACCATCCGTTAAGTGTAAACAATAAGCTGACCAAGTTTCATCGCAATCGGATGTACGGTTTAGGAAGGCATAGGAGACATACAGACAAACATTCATTTTTAATTATATATTAGGTTGGTGCGTATGAAATGTCGGATTCTTAAGTGATTGTATAAAACTGCATATCTTTCTTCAAAAGCTGTTTATTCAATCAAAGTATGCTCTATTCGCTTCAATACACTTCTCCCAACGAGATTTTAAAGCGTAGATGCCTGTCTTAAAAAAATTATGGTCTTTAGAATTAATAAACTCTGATATCGAGTTTTTTTAGACTGTCTTTATTTTCATAGTGTTTGCCCCTTAAAAACAGCTCTAAATGCTTGAAAAAATGAAAATCGGTCGGCGAGAGATCCGGTGAATATGGTGGATGCTGCAAAACTTCATATTCCAGTTCGTTCCAGCTTATTTCGCTCTGTCAGTGCGTGCGGTACCCACTTGTCCATCTTCTTAACCTTGCCAATCTCAGAAAGGTGTCTCAATATCGTTGTATGGTCAACTTTCATCCTGATAGCAAGTTCCCTCGTGGATACGGCTGGATCCGCTTCCACTAGAGCCTTCAGGTCATCATTCTTCACAGACGTTTTGGGTCTTCCGCGCGGCTCATTTTGCAGTGAAAAATCGCCAGTCCGAAATTTTTCGAACCAACGCTGCACTTTCCAATCGTTAACCGTATTCTCCCCAAACGCTTGGTTTATGTTGCGTGCAGCTTTTGCAGCACTATTACCAAGTTTGTACTCATATAAGAAAATGACGCGAATGTCGACAGAATTCATATCGGCAATAAACTCAAAAGAAATAACAAAAGGGAAGACCTTCGAGAAAACCTATTTTGCTGAAATGAGTCTCTGGCAATGGACAATACGACTATGAATGAGGTTATGCCAAAGACAAAAGTATAACGAAAACAGGGAGACAAACGTCCGCATGTAAAGAGAATCCGACATTTCATACGCACCAACCTAATACATTTACTAGCTGTTACACGCGACTCTGTTCATGTGGAAATTTTGATGTATATGTACGAAAAACTATCAAATAATGACAGATAAAAAAATTAAACCTCACCTAAAAATGATACATTTAAAAGTATAAACGATTACGAAAAATATATACGTACATTTTAATAACAAAAACACAAAACTGACGTAAGAACAATTTATTTATATTGCATACTCAATATAAAACAAAACAGCTAAATAAATCCGGTCAAATCCATTTTATTTATTGATTGATATTGAAATAGCTACAACAGTATTATACACATAATTTTTATCTCTTAATTTAAATTAAAACACAGTTGTCATCAAGTGCAAACAGAGTTGATGTCACAATAATCGCTCTCGAACTTTCAACGCCAGTTGGCGTAATGTACATGTCTGACTTTCCTACGCTAGTAGAGGTAGCGTAATGCAGATTACATTTTTTTTGTTTCCTTTATTATATTTTCTTTTAATTTAAAAGTATTTCAGAATGAATTCAAAAGAATCGCTTGAAATAATCGGTCGAAATTCTCTTAAGTCTAACCTCATTTCTGTAGGGAAAAAAACGGGGCCTATCTTAACTTTTGCAGGATTTGGCCTCAACTTTTTGGCAGGAATGTTAGTTTTTAATTAATGAAAAATGAACCACTTAGTTAACCAGAATAAAAACTAGCCTTTATTCTATTAATGATTATTATCAGTCTTTGCGGTAAATTTCAGCCAATTCCATTCTGCGTGATTGAGTAACAAACATCCATCCATCCAAAATCCAAATTTTCATTTTTATAATATTAGTATAGATATAGATGATGACGGAAATGAAGGATGCCTTCTTGCAACTTTAGTCAATCTGAACCCAAATTCTGCTATAATTATATAATTTTAATTACGAGAGCATGTGTTAAATTCTATTTAACTGTCATCCATTATATGCAATAAAATATAAACTACTAGATGATAATTAGCATGGAAAAATTGGAATTAGACTTTAATAAATAGCCAATAATACGACTAAAATATCCATTTGTTAGATTCGATGCATCTAATTTTTGAGTTTGGGTTATATCACTAGAGGCTGATTTTCTCTGTATGAAATTTGATAATCTATATTTTTTATGCACGAATTACAAGCTAGATTTCTTCCATTTGGATTCTTAAGGATGGAATTATCGTTTCCAAAGATAAACATAATTCCATTTTTTTCTGCATATTTTATGTTTAAATCACGAGCAATGTTCCAACTATCGAAAGCATATTTTCTATAAATCAAATTATTGTCTTTTAGTTCGAAAAGTATGAATCTTCATGAATGGCTTCAGTATCAATTAGTTAATGTATAATCAAGCTTTTGATTATACAATAGTATTATTAATTTTATAATATATAAATATTGTGTTATTTTTCATTTGTAATTATGGCAGATGGAGATTTCAAAGGATTACAAAGTTCTAGAAACAATTTAAATATTTTAATAAAGCATATTAGTGGTGAGCTGAATTATCTAACCGCTTATTTTTTGTATCGTTAATAGAATCAGCAAATATTTAGAATCGATTCTATTATTACAATGGTTTCAGATTCATAGGCTCAATTAGAACTGCAATTATAATAAATCATAATCATGTGCATAACTTCCATAACATCCAGATCAAACAATTTCTTAAGCCTAAAATTTCTATATTAAGCCTAATGCTCATATTGCATGTTTCTTTCGCTTTCCTTTCGTCTACATATCAAAATAGAACTATACAAAATATTAGATGATAGAAAAAATTAATCATGGTAATCTAAGATATGTCATCTAATTTTGAAAGAACTATTTTGCTTCTTAGATTAAGAAAATATCAAAAGTTTTAACTGAAGATAAATGCATCCGCAATCTAAATAAATGGTTAAATTTCGATGAAGCGACATATAACTTCAAATTATGCTTTGATAGAAAGGGTTTTTATGACTTCAAAACGAGTGTTTAATAAAACAAAATCAGTAAAAATACAATAACCATTTTTACTACTTAATAATTATTGAAAATCCATTAATTCGTATTTCTCAAAAACTTTCACGATGTTCTCTTTGAATTAGTTATTAATGGGCAATTTTATCCAGTAGTATCAAATGGTTTGGATGCGGATAACAACCATAAAAATGGGAACCTACTGAAGTTACTTTTTTGTATACGATTTTGTAACGTAATTTTATTGCTGAAGAATTGGTAGAAACAAACATAAAACCATTATAAACAAACTGCTAATTTGAACTCATTTTGATTTTTAAAACAAAAATTATTATTTCGAGTCTATTAAATTCTATTATACTTCATTGGAATAAGGAGAACCTAACTTTAAAAAATATGTGAATCATCGAAATTTGAAATAATTTGATAGTCTGTAACTTTTTTTCCAGAACCATTCAAAGATAGCAAATTCTGAACAAGGAAGAAGAGTAAAACATTTATAATAAACAAAGAGCATAGAAGCTAACACGCAAGGAAAAAATACAAAAGAGATTTGGATTCTTTCTCTCTCGGTTCTTTTCCAAGATAATCAAAGCAACAGAATGTTCAAAACAGAAAATGATTTGAAACCTTCTTTGGGAAGGACTTGCATTGTTTTCTTCGAATAGCGCGCACACACAAAAGATGGCGTAGCAAAAAATATTTGATTTTTTAAAGGCATTCAATTTCAAAAAGATTGCAGAAGAAGAATTTTCTGTTTCCTTTATAAAACGGCCCTCTGTCAACAAATTAGATTCCATTATTAGAAATCAAAGTTTCTCATTATCAATTTTTTTCATTTATATGAAAATTCGAATTATATCTCTGAATAATAAAAGTTATTAGAGACACTAATATTGGACATTAGGTTTATGTTTGTGAAAACATCATTTTAACATCGTTTTTCTACTTACATTCTAATATGGTAGATCTTTTAAATTATGTGCGTCCTTTTGTTTTGTCATGGCAATGAGGGTATAGTGGTTAGAGGTATGTTCCTGGTCTCTGGTAAAGGGACTTCCAGATTTGAAACATGATTCCTTATAAACTTATAAATAATTGTTTTTGTAAATTTTTATTTTTTATTATATTAGGAAAAAAGAGACATACATTATTTACAAAAATAAAAATTATTATAAGCATTGCATTGCTAAGATTCTATAATTCTTAAATTTCCAGTTATGTATCTATAAAAATATTTTCTCAAATAGATAAAGAAGTATCTTTCCCTTTTTTTCAAATCACTGAAATATTATCTCTCATTATTGATAAATAATATTGATAATAATGGAGTATTGTTTCATACAGTCATCATATAAAACTCCATACAACAGTAGCACGTATTAAACCTATAAAAAGAATATTTGGAGAGCAGAAAGATTATTTTCCATGTTGAAATGAAATTTAAAGTTTTGAGGATCTTTATAATCCTATGTCAAATAAAATAAAAATATATAAAACGACCTCCAGTAGACCGCCACGATTCCTATAGTTTTATAAACAGCTAAATAAAATTTACTTAACAAGAAATAAAAAAAAAATATTCTGTCATACTAAATTTTATTTCACAGTACAGCAATGCATACAGAATTTATTGCAAGTCTTTTCCTAAAAAAGTAACGAGATCAATACAAGTCTACTACATCCACATAAATGAAAAAAATTAGGGAGGCTGATTTTATTTTAAAAAATTACATTATTCTCAAACTTATATCTTATTAGTTCCCGGGAATTGAAAAAATTTTTTAAGATAGTAAAAGCGACAGCACAAGTAAAAACAGGATTATAAAGGGACAACACAATTTCAACGATATAAATTTCCTCACAATATTATTGGTGACGATATTAGAACTAAAGTAATGGTTCTTTTGTTTTGTCTCTTATTCGATTCCTACTATTAGTTCATACTTTTCCTATATATATTTTCAATCGCTAATATAGTGAATAAAGCCTTTTATTCGTCCACTCAAGTTCAAATACATTGGATGACGTAAACTTGTAGTGGATGACGATTTAATTTTAACAATTTTAATTTTAACATTTTTTTTAAATATCAATTCATTAATTGAATTTGATTAATTTTTAATACGTTAAATAGAGTTTAGCAGGTTGTGGGAATACAGTGGAAATAATGTAGGTAAAGTGTAAGTGGGTAAATTGCAAGGATTTCATTATTTTTCACACGAAGGTGAAGAATGAGAGTTCATTTCTTGCAAAAATCAATAATTTGTTTGATTTTTAACAATTGCTTTGGTAATTATTCGATAAAAGGTAACTAAAATAAATTTTTTGTTTGTTAATCAAAGTAGGATTTGATTTTTTTAAAATTATGTTACTCATTTTAAATATATACAAAGCAGTATCTTTACGGTGCACTTTTATCTGTTGTTCGTATTAATAAAATATTGAATTATTTTCTATAAACAATTAAAAATACTGATAAAACCAGTACGATGTTCAATTTTAAAACCTTTAATGCGAACTTCAGAAATTAGATTTTTTTTTTCGTGCTAAACTTCTGCAGCGTTTAGAATTTCGTATCAGTAATTTAACGCCTTCTGAGTTAGCTTTAGCCATTAAAAAAAGTCTTGTTTTCACTTCGCTGAATTTAACTTCCACAAATTTACTTTTAGCTATTTTATTCTTCTCAAGCACTACTTTCTTTATGGCTGAATTGAGTAGAAGTGCCTTAGGAATAAAAAAAAATAAGCACTATATAGAAAGTTAAGATAAAAAAAAGGATGAAATTAACTAATTAGGCCAAAATCTTAACGCGAAATTAATTCCTCAGTAAACTTTTAAAACTATACCTTTAATGCCTGCATAATTTACTTTTCACCGATTCGCAATTATTGACACTCGAATTATTATCCCGTGGATTTTTTATGAAGTCACTAATTACAATCAATTTAATTGACGTACACGGATTTAATTAAGGAACTTGGTACCAAGCAAATTTCTATTATTATATTTTCAATCAATTTTGAGGTAGTTAGATGCGCAAAATATCAAATTAGTTCTTAGAATTAAGGATCTTTTTTTCTTATCATTTAATTAATGTTTTTTATTTAATTTATCAGTTATTTTTATTGGAAAATCGGGAATAATTCGGGAGTGATTCTTTATTTAGGATATTTAAATTAAAGATTAAATTGTAGATTTATTTATCAGATTAAACATATGAAGGCTAATTATGTTTTTAAACGCTTAAAAAATGAACAATTTAAATGATTATATAGTTGTAATTCTATCATTAATATACATTTTAATATGGTGCTTGTCTTTTAAATTATTGTCTGTTCGAGTTATATTTTAAAAACATATAGTTATGAATTTTAAATATGCAACAGCTCATTTCTTATTTTTGGATAATGCAATGTATTTGTATTAAGCATTTATTAATATTTTAATTTGAGATTAAGTCGCATAATTTTATCAGGAAATATATAATAAAATTATAAACCTTAATTGACAAAGAAAAACTATGTTTAATTCTGTCAGTTATAAACCTCCTAATCTGCATGTTGAAAATTTGTAGTTATAAAAATAATTTCTTAGTTGGTAAATTTATGTTTTGTAATCATATTGGCCAGATATGTAAGAAGAAAGCTCCGTTTTCAGAGGTAAGTAGCTCTAAAATATTATAACTTTTAAATGTTATTATTATTGAAACTTATAATAATTATTGTTATTAGTTTTAGGGGATATGGTATAAGATGAAATATTTATCCGTAATTCTTCTCGACAGTTTAAGTAATTTTAAAATTTATGAAAAATTTGCACTTATTGCAAAAATTTGCAGCTCGATTTACTTGTAGTAGAGTTTAATATCATAAGGAATAATTTGATGCTTCAAAAATATCAACTGTTAAATAACAAATATATCCTAAGAATATTCTGAATAATATGAAACTTGAATAATTTTATGTTAAAAATGTTCATTTAAAGCTATAAATATAAGAATAATTAACTTAGTATTATTTGTGGAACTGAACATTTTTTAAATATTCTTATCAAAAAAATTGTTCGAATCAAAAGATATATAGATTACACACACACACACACACACACACAGATAGATAGATAGATAGATAGATAGATAGATAGATAGATAGATAGATAGA
>JAPMOQ010009202.1:45873-118373 GCA_026543055.1 Argiope trifasciata
AGATAGATAGATAGATAGATAGATAGATAGATAGATAGATAGATAGACGGATAGACGGATGGATGGATAGATGGATGGAGGGATGAATAATAAAACTAATTTCTTAATCAATTCTTCAGTAACAATTAATCCAAACAATCTTATTATCTTCCTTAAGCAATTCTTTACTAACAATTAATCTTAACAATTTAACTAAATTCTTAAGCAATTCTTTAGTAACAATTAATTTTAACCATTTAGTTAAATTTTAATTAGTTCTTTAACGAAAATTAATCTTAACCATTTAACTAAATTCTTCAACAGTTCCTTAGTAACAAATATCCTTAACAATTTAACATTAAATGTTTTTTTCGTTCTTTCTTTTTGGCTGAATACGGAAATTCCGAAAATGATAAACAAATCATAAGTGACTTTTATTGGGGTAGATTTTCTTAGAGAGAGAATAATTTTCTACCCTCATAAAACTGGGAAACTTAAAATCAGAAAAATTTTACTCATCTAATTTAAAATGCAGAGAAAGAAAAAAAATATAAATCGGTATAACAGAATTTATAAGTAAAATGTCAGGGAACCATTTAACAAATTTCTTGTGCTTTTGAACCGGGCACGCAGTTTCATAATTCTTTGAAAATTACCACCCATTAAAATTTAAAAAGATTTTTGGTTATTTTTCGATATATCAAACAATTAATCTTCAAAATTTAACTAAAATCTTAAAACATTCATCTTAACAATCTAATGAACATCTTAAACAATTAATCTTCAAAATTTAACTACCTTTTTATGCAATGTTTTAGTAAAAATTAATCTTAACAATTGAACTAACATTTTGAACAATTCTTTTTTTCTTCTTCTACTTTTTGGGCTGTATACAGAAATTAAACAAATGATACTAAGGCCTTCAGGTGATATTATTGTGATAGATATCACCATAGTTAACCATTTTACAGAAACAGTTAGACTTAAAATCAAAATAATACAAGTTTTCTAATATAAAAACAAAGACATGTTGATAAGGAAATCAATTGAAATATATTTTATGAATGGATAAATAAACTTCTAAAACGTGAAAAAAATTTTACTTGAAAAGTTTTCAGAAAAATTTTATTTATTTTTTCATGCAATTTTTTCTTTGAAAGATTTCGTGCATTCGTGAAAGAAGAGGTATTAAGGCTTCAGTAAGCCTTGAAATGGTAAATTGGATTTTATCTCAACAAAAACATGGCAAAAATAAATGGTAGTCTTTTCGAACATTTTTAAAAGGAACATAAAGTAACGTGGGATTGAGTTTTGAAGAAAAGAGTAAGAGAAACTGCTTTTCTAAAGAAAAAGAATTTAATGATCAGTTCTCTGTATATGCTTTTTTTATATCGGTCAGATAGGTATTTAACAACATTCAAAATAAGTATATTTTTTTTAATTATTGAAAGTTTTACAGAATTTAAAATATTTGAATTGTTTCCTGATACATATGTTTCTCACTAATACTTTGTCTTTTTCATAAAAAAGTAACATTTGTTTTTTGCTTCAGCTCAAAACTGTAAAATTTATTATTCAAAAAGATGAAAAAAATCTGTACTGTATTTTTCATGTAATATTTAAAAATAATATAGATCTGGTAATGGAATAGTTTTATATCCATATTTATGCAAAGTCCTGTATGTGTGTTAAACAGACTAAAATTTACATGTATTGCGGTGCAAGATCGAAACCTGGTGTATGTCGACTTTCACTGGTGAATGAAAACATTCACATAATCACTTGGTATATGTCAGAAATATTTGATGAATCATGATCAACCCGAATGGAATCCTTGGAGCGGTTTCCTCCCCGGCAATATCTTATTTTACCAAGTATTTTGACATAGAAGAATAAACTTCTATAAATATTGAAATTTCCATTAAATAAAGATTATCTAACATGATAGAAAAAAAATGATATATATACAAATAAAGAAGCTATGCAAGCAATTAATGTAATGTGATCTCGTTAGCAACGTTTATGGAAGTCAATATGTACCTGACAAAGTTGTCAGGTAAATTCTTACTGTTACAATGGTGGGTTATCAAAATTTAAGTGGTTTTATAGAATAATTTAAATTCAATACGCTAGCGATTAGAAAAGTCATCTTCGAGGTAATGATGAAATTTAAATCTTTGAGTCTAAAACTTTTACTCTTGTTACCTTGAATGTCGAATATCCGACAAAGCATCAAATCTTTCACATCGGTTTGCCCAGAGGAAAGTTGTGAAAAAATGAGTCTATCTACGGCAGAGAAGAATCCTTAAGCGAAAAAGATGTGTGATACTTCAACAAATTGCTTTAGACTTCAGTGCTGGAACATCAACAAATGTGAATGTATGAATTATTCAACTAACTATCATTCATATGGGCTACTGGAAACAAAAATCCACTTGTGAATCATTTTAACTTCGTAACACAAAGTTTTAGCCTTGCCTAGGTTCACAAACATCGCAACTGAGCTATGGATGATTTGAAACACGTTGCCTTCTCTGACGAACATTTGTAAGAAGAGAATGAGAGAATATGAGTACTAACACAACTTCATGCATGTATGGAGTTTGCCTGTGAATATAGAACTGTTCAGTTTGGTGGAGCTTCTAGGTTGATCCTGGGCATGTGTGCAGTTAGCATCATATGGGACCTGATATGTCAAGGAAAGAATCTGAGAAATGGTATATATACTCGTATTTTCTCTGCTCAATTACATCCATGCATTTCCGTGTTGCATTCCAATGGATTTCGCCATTTCCAACAGAACAATACTATACCCCACACCTGCATAGTTGCTGTAAATAAGATTCAGGAAAATATAGTATTTTCTTTAATCACCAAAATGACAGGAAATGACAGGAAACTTTATTGGACATATGTCTGATGCCTTACAATGAGCTCTGAAGAAGTCTTTACCACATCGCACTTCCATCTATTTCAAAACTGCTTGTGGAATTTATGGTAGAAATTGATTCCAGTATACCTTCAAACGTCAGTCAAGTTCATGCAATGTCATTTTGAGGCACTTCTGTGTGTTCTTACAAAATCTACCCGATTTTAGTTAGATGTACCAGTTATTACGATTTTTCAGTGTATGACATTAACTTTTCTATTAAGAATTAAAGTTTTGCATCAACGGAAAACTCGTCTGAAAAGTTTGCAACAAATAATTCCTTCATAGTACTCAGAATTAGATAAACTGCCATTTAAAATGTTAAATGGAATTAATTGTACTCTGATCTACAGTAAAAGTATTATTTAACTAAAGTAAACTAGTAAACTTGTTAATACCTGAATTTTTTAAATTCAATTCAGTAACGGAGCCTTATCAAAAATTTAACTTACTGATTAATCATTAGATGCGTTGAAAAAAACTTACTGAATTTGTGCTGAAAGAGTCATCAAGAATTCCTTCCAGAAATGATATAAAGTGTATCCTAATTTGGAAGGTGAAAAAAATTCTATAGTCAAAAAATTTAAATATATTTTTCATCCTAATTTAGATTTAATAAGACATAATGTATTTATTTTAAAGAAATTCTCTAATTGTCCTAAAATCTTTACATTTAATGCATCATTAAAAATAAATTATATCTATGTGTTAGAAAATGAATTGAGGTATAATTATACAAAATCCATATTAACAATTGAAAGAAATATAATAAAGTTCAGAGTTTAATACAGTAGTTGTACTAGTTAATGGAAACAGCTATAAACATACGTAATGTTTGCTACGAGTACCTCAATTACTTAGTAAAAAATATAATATTATTTTTTCTGAATACGCAATTAAGGTATACACTCACCTATTATCAGACTTCACATACTTAGTAAGAAAATATATTATTGCTATTCGAAGAATATCCACAACGGTTAATATTGACAATAACCATGCTGCTACTGAAAACGTTTCTTGTCCTATAGTTCGATGTGGTGTTCAAGACAAAACACTTCTTCTAAAAAAGTTTTTTTTACGAATGTCATAATTTTTTGTGAAACGAATAATCTATTTTAAATCATTTGATTTCAACAATAATTTCATAGTATATAGAAATTCCTCTATCCTCCATAATGTAAATCTCAAACTATTCTACTAAACAGATGTTATAATCAAAAAATAAGCTGTTTCCTTTATTACATCCAACCCAAACGCTGAGTAATACAAGAATAACAGAAAAACCATTGGGGGAAAAAAGAAGAATAGAGTATGAAAAAAGAATATGAAATGAAAACGGATATAAAGGTTTGAAATTATTTGAGATAGCTTAAACCAAATAATAATGCTGCAACATCAAATCATGAATAATATATCAAAAATGCAGAGTAGCCAAATATTTTTTTTTTCACTAGAACTGTAAAACACCAACTGAAAGGAAATAAATTTCCTTTTCTCTGTCATTTCTACATTTTAAAGTATACCACTTCTTAAAGTCTGACTCATAACAAATGTTTAAACTCTTCCGCTATATTCTACAATGAAAGAATTCAATTCTTCTGTTTGCTTGAAGACATACTGCTTACATATCTGGTATTTTCTAAGAGTCACTGCAAAAAATATGCAGCATGAACGTTTTTTCTCAACTAAAAAGTGATAAAATTTATTTGTTTTGCTTCAGGCTAACAGGAAATACAATGGAAGAACACTCTGACAACAAAAAATGCGGAGCTAAAACAAGAATTTTTTCCTACGTTTGTCCCAACGAATAGCGAAATATAAAACTTCAAAGTATATTTTTATTCGCAGTGAGAGCAAGGTCTTAATATCATTAAATATACATCTTTCTAAAACATTTTTATTCTTTGAAATACTTTATCTTAGTAAAATTCCTGAGTAGTATATCATCAATATTATAAAAAAATATCTAATTAATATTTAATGAAGATATCATTTCACTTAATAATGTTTTCATCGATTTTGATAATATCAATGATAAGATCTAACAAAAGTATTTTTTCTGCATTTAATGAAAGTATATTTCAATATCATTCAGATGTAATTCTAACTTATATCATAGAGGAGGCCTTTAAAAAGCATCAGAAATCAGAAGTTAATTTATAGATGGTTTAAATTAGTCTTCAGCATCTTGAATCCCTTAACATGATTCATCTTACTCCATTTTGAAATATAGAAAAAATTTTGGTGAATTAACAGTGGAAATGGAATGACAAAAAATTATTCTTGATTTAAGTAATACACATATCAATAGTTCTTCCTTGCAACAAATATTTAATTAGTCATTTTAATGGAATTTTATCCAAATTATCTATCTTTAAATATAATTACTATGGAGCAATTTCTATAATTAATTATTAAGTATTAAATAGTGGGCTGCAACATTGAATGAAAATATTTTCAGTTTCGCATGTGTTCCAACAACTTGACGGATTGCGTTAGTTGAGCCGAAATAATGAGACACTTCTCCCTCTTATGCAATTACTGTTCGTCTTCGGCCAATTAAATAAGAATTAAATTGGCATATACTTAACTTCAAAAATATTATAAACTGTGTAAGTATTCTATTGATGTTCAAAATAGGAATTAAAACATCAAATGAATAGGGCTGAAATCGAAGAAAATTACTTTTAAAATAGGGAAGTTTAAATACTGTTTTTTTAATAATCTGCTTTATAATTTTTTTTTAATTTTACTTTGAATATAAATAGGAATTCTTAAGAAGGCCTTCATAAAAGATTTATACATTTTACTTTGATGAAAAACACAAATAACGCTTGCTCCTATTTTGCAGATTTCAAAAAGTGCATTTTATGTTAGTAAATAAGAAATTCATAAGAATGTAGTTGGTAGAGGGATGCCAACTACATTCTTACAAATTTCTACTTTTGTGAAGAACATATCACTTGTTTTAAACTATCCATATTTTTTGCTTTGCAAATTGTTTCAATTGATATTGAATTTCATTTGCACATTTTTATATTTTATATTAATTTCATAATGATACAATGGAGTGTTTGCAGATGATGAAGAAAAATATCCAAATAAAGTTTATGATCCTTTTTTTTTTGTTCTAAATTCTATTTTGAAATGCATACCACTGAATATTACCAGAAAAATTAAGATTTCAAACTTTTCATTCATAAAGATGAGTTTTGCATATTCATTTTTCTTACAAAATAATTGTTAATCGTTTATTATATTTCAAAGAATTATATTATTTGTGTCTTCAAAAGAAAAATCAAATTATCATCCAAATTTCCTGAAATGCAAAATAAACCTGGTAAATAAAATTTGTAACGCAAATATGCAATCTAGTGAATTTTAAAACCATGTTAATCAACTTAAATAAAAAAAAAAATTCGATTCCTTTTATATTTAAAAAAGATAGAAAGATTAAAATCTAAACAAGTTAAATAAATTCCTTCTATGCCCATATTTTAAAATTCAAATGCAAATTCACATCTAAAATTTTATTTTGAAAATACGAAAACAATTTAAGTTTTTGTCTTTCTATCGTCAAAATAAATGTTTTGTAAAATATGGTTTGCATATTAATTTCTGTACATTACCAGCTTCAGAATGAAATCTTATTCTATTATTAAAATAATTTTTATAATCCATTTAAAATAATATGATTTAAATTAAGTAACTACTTATAATTCATAAATGAGTATGTGTATCAATATTAAGCGAAAGGATGAATGCTTGAGTTACACAATTTCAATCAATAATAATTCTTTTACAGATAAAAAGGTGAAAAAAAAAGACGCCAGAAATATCCAGGATAAGGCAACATTTTTAACTAGGTAGAAATAAAATTACTGTCAAGTTGCTAAGATATATGCCCACAAAGTCCACCCAGGTACACCTTGCAAAGCATTCATCAATAACGCAGAAATACATCCTTTTTCATAAGCTTCGACGAATCATATATAAGATTTATTTGAAGTTGAATTTCAATATTTATTTATTTATTAAATTACAGCCGAAAAACGTTAAAGATTAAGTCTCATTGTTGAGAATCTTTGGCACTGAAATGACTGAATGATAACTTTAGATTTAGTAACATTTAGTTTAGTGAAAAGTGTATGATAAGCATCTTAAATCGAGAGCAGACCAGGCTCTGGGAAGAGAATTTAATTCCAAAGATTTGTTAGAAAATGCGCGTTGTAATTTTCTCAAATGCTATCTCGGAATTTCTGTCTTCTAATTATCTCGTCACTTACAGTTTCCAGGTCTGCGAACAGAACTAATCGGGAACATTGTAGGAGGTTTTATTATTGTGTTTAAAGTTGCCTCATTGAATATCTCTTTTCAAATGCTTTTGAATCTTGTAAAATGAAAGCGTATATTTCAGCCAATTGATGTAAGTCTTTTAATTTGGTTAAATGTAATGTATTTTTAAAAACGTCATTTCAAAACTTTGTTCACTTAAATGCAATAGATACTAAATAACTTTTTGTTTAGTCTTTTTTTTTTAATTTAAAATTACCTAATGTATTAGTAACATGAAAAATAAGTTCTGCTGTTTTGCAATGCTTCGTTATTACTATTGGATTCTTCTTCTAAATCTTTATAATTTTGAATATTTTTCGAAAACTAATTATTAAATTATTGTGTTTTACTTTTCCTAATCGTCAAAAGTATTTTTATATAACTTTATTTTCATTTAAAGGTAACCTAGGCAAGATATAAAAATTAACAATTCATTATTTCCCGTATACATAAAGTTATACATATTGGAATAACCTTAACTTGTTTATAAAAATTAATACAATTGAAAACATAATTTTCGGTTATATTAAAATTACATAAAACTATCCAGGTATTTTCATTCTTCATTTAAATATTTTTCATATACAAGAGTACAGAGACTTATTAATTTCTCATGAGGCAGATTGGTATATAAATTTTCAAAGTCAAAAGTATTAATTTTATAAATTTTATTATCTTTTAAAAAATCAAAAGCTTTTTATTCCTGATAAAAATGTTTATACAGTCATAAAACTTTTCCACATGAAATCTCCACACCTAAATTAAATTACAGTTACTTCACATTTTAAAAAATTCTAGTTAAACAAAGAAATGGAATATAATTACTTTCAGATTACTTAATTCTTCCCTATTCATGCTTTTATCGGAATTTATACATTTACAATAAAATTCAAAGGCTTAAAAAATTAAAATTTAATAGCATTGATAGGCAATTAAGTTTTCTTACTTAATTTATAGACTTTAGTAAAAATTCATAATATCAGCTAATATTTACAGGTAAAAATTATATGGAGAATACTGTAATATTTACTAACAAAAGTCCAGAATTAGCTGTAATGGCAAATGTTTAAAATTGTTTAAATATATGTCTTATAGCAGTAACTAGATAAAAAAAAATCAGAAATAGTTCAAAATTTTAATATATTTTAGATATATTGTTATCATATATTTATTTTTCATAAACCGTATTTAGTTTTGTGGTAACTTTATGCATTGATCAAATTCTAAAACGAAATTCGTCTTTGGAAATAAGATTTTTTGCCAGCATTTTATGTTCGTTATACTCTACAAAACTGAACTGAACTGTTTGCTTATATTTATACCTTATTCCACGTACCAAAAAAGAAAAAGCTATACATTTTGCTGAAAGAAGCTTTTTCAAAAATTTCAAAGCACATTTTTCTAAGATAAAGTAAAGGAAACTTCAGACACTCAGTTACATACAAAATGCATATTATCTCTCAGACATTGGTATTCCGCCGAAAAGAAATCCGTCATCTTTTTCTCTTCCAGATCGAAACTCTTTAAATGCAGACATTTTGAAAAAAAAAATGCCTTCAAAATGTGAGTAGCATCCGTTTTATTTTGTAACTGAGAAACATCTTTCCTTTATGTATTATTGCTTGAGATGTTGGGTAAATTTATATTTGATGGTGGTAGTTTTTATCAAAGTGATTGAAAAAAAAATATGAATTTTTATCTTAAGTAAATAAATGATATATGATGGGTAATATTCTTTTATTATATAATAATTCTCATTAGAATTCTAGAAACTAAAATGTATATTGTAATTAAAAAAAAGAAAATTTCACTTATTTTGGTTTTCTTTATAAATATTTGCTTTTCCTTCGCTTGCAATTGGTTACCTTGGGATTTTTTTTCTTCACATATTTTTAAATAATTTATGCCGATTACCTCAAATTATTTCTTTACTGAAAATGTCATTATTTGATCTATAAATAAGATTAAAAATAATTGAGAAAAACTAAAAGCGCTGTTAAAGAGAAATTTTTGAAAATCAAACCCTGCAATCACTTTCATTGTAAAGAAATCCTTTTCTAATCTTTTGATTCTGCATTTAAAATGTTTAAACACTCTGATTTAGTGCAAAAATGTTATTGTTCTTAGTCGTTTATTTTATTTTTTCAATTTACTGTGACAGAATGTGTCTCTGGATAGGACTATCAATTATAGAATCAATTAAATTTCCCTATTTAGTGCACGTAATTCACCAAATTATTTCTTTGTGTTAGGTTGCAATGCTTTAAAGCAGTAAGTTACATGCTTCTGAAAAAAAAAAAATTATATGCTCCGAATATATCTAACGGTATCGGAAAAAAACAATAAAAACTAAGGTTAAATACTTAGGCTTTTATTGCTGTAAGTTGAAATGAAATATTAATTCATAAACTTGGAGAAACATGGTATAATTTAAATACTGTAGCTAAAATTTATTTTTTCTGGTATTTTTAAATTATACATTTATAGAATATGTGCATCCCTTAACCCATGCCCAACTTTCACTGCTCTGTATTCTGCCATTTAAACGAATGATTTTGACTTATATTGTTGAAATCAAAAATTAATTTTCTACATAGTTTCTTACCAAGTAATTTTTATACTGTTTAGCTTAGTGAGGTCTTAAAACTAAACATTATTGCATTTTTCACCAATAACTGCATTGCCTTGAAGATTTGCATTAAACTAAGTTATCATCGATAACAATTTAATAAATAAAAGGGAAATTAAATCTAATAGAATTCATTATTTGTAAAAAAATATTTATCCAAATAAAACAGTACAGTAAATTTTCGAAGGAGTCAAATATATGTTGCAAAAATCAGAAATGAAGTCAGCATTAATAATACATATTACCATTTTTATTTTTTCCTTTTTTTTTAAATAAATCCAAAATTAATAATTTCCAATGAAAACTTAATATAAACTTAAAAGTTGTTTCTTTTTTAAATTATATATGTCCAATATAATATAATATGAAACTTTATGTCTAAAAAATAATAAAAAAAAAGTTGTAGACTATAATTGTACAGACTCTTCTTATCAGTTTATTTGCTTTTGAGTTTTTTATATTTTTTATATTTCAATCCTCAGCTTGGATTTCGGATACTATGTAAGAATTAATTTTATAATTTTTTATGTTTTCTCTTGATTTTAATATTAGTTGAAAATTTTCCGTCAATTTAAAAAAAAGTTACACCATATTTCTCATAAATATATAATATTTCTTTTTATTTGCACAAGGAGAAAAAGTTTAGCGCCAGACTGGTATTATTTTGATTTATGAATAAGTGTTTTAATATAAATACATGAAAATCAAAGCTCAATAGACGCTATATTTTTATTATCTTCAAGTGTGTGTGTGAATAGTGTTATAAACTATGTGAGTATATAGGTTAAGATATGGTGAATATCTCAATGGAAGAAATGAAATTACCGGCACAGAATGATAATGAAAAACTTGAGTTGTTAGGCTGCGTGTCTTCGTCTTGGAAGTTTTCCATCTCACAAATAGCAGATAGAAGGGTTTGAAAGAATTAAGCGATAAAAAAGGTTGGTGTGATTTCTAAAATGAAATGCTCAGAATTCGTGAACCAAACAAATAATAAGTTATTTAAATTAATAATTATTAACTATTGTAGAATCATAAGTAGTCTTTAATGCATTGTGGAATTGATTATTGTTAAATAAATTTAGTTTCTAAATCTTTAGTAATATAATTTAATGCTATTGAAATAATCTTTTGAATAAATGTTAATCAAATTTCAAAAATTTATTTATTTCTTTTTGCTTTGTCTTTATCTTTTCACTTTTTATCTAATTATGCTTTAATTATATTTATGTGGGGATGTCGGGAATGGCAAAGACCAGCATTTATGTAAAAATGTATTTATTAATATTTAAAGGTACAAAACAGAACTAAACAAACATTTAACACATGAAAAGATACAAAGCGTGAGCTGTACGTCTTACAGTCTGGCGACGATCTTTCGTCTGCCACAATGACGGCGAAGCATCACGTGATTAAACTCACAACATGGCGCCATACAGGATATCTTCCGAGTTGAGAGATTTTAAGCAATTCCCACATCGGCCATCACGACTGGAAAGGCGATCTCACCTTAAGGTATATAGAACATTGTTGTAAACATGTTTTAAAACAGTAAATACAGAAAATGGAATTAAATGCACAATTGAAATATTTACAAGATAAAAAAAAAATAATCATACTATCCATGAGAACATAAGAATAACAATACAAAAGCCTGCACTGGGAATTTCGAATAACTAACTAAAAATAAAAAAAAGATATTAGTATTGACCACATTTAAATATAATAACACAAATTAAGAAGAGAAAAATAAAAGTCTTCTACCATCCATATACACAAACGTACAAAAAAGGAAATTGATAGTGTTCATTTTTTTTTTTTTTTTGAAAAACAATTCCAGTGATAGGTTCTATATTGCTGGACCATGGTTTCATATATTCAGCACAAGTTGAAGTTTTTGATGGTCCATTAATGAAATCATACTTGTCACCATCGTATTTGTCGTTTGCTTTAATTTTTATCACTTTATATGGTCCGAGAAATTTTTGTTTCAATTTGAGGCCAGGACCAAATTGTGTACGCTTGATTGCGACGAGATCATTCAAATGAAAATTTTGAGCATGTTTGCGACGCAGATTGTAAAAAAGTTGATTTTCTTCTTGGATTTTAAGGATTTATTGTTTTGCGTCTTTACGGAGTTCATCCCGTTTTTGGAGAAATGCAAATTGGATCTCTTCGTTCACGATCTCGAGGATTTTCATATTATGCTCAGATTTCATTTTAGTTCCAAACAGAATTTTAAATAGAGTAGCATTTATACTTCGTTGAAATGTAGAATTAATAATTTTCTGAACGGCAGCAACATGACTATACCCTTTTTCAGGATTTACTATGGATAGCTTAGAGAGTACAGCTATGATAGCAGAATTAAGTCTTTCTACCTGACAGTTTTATCTAAGAAGTCTAGTTGTAATAGCAATATGGGTGATGTGCTGATGCTCACAATATTCTTTGAATAAAGTGGATGCGAAAGCGGTGCCTCTGTCCGTTATAATCCTTGAAGGATTGCCGAAAACTGAACTTTTGGCATTCGAGCTTATTGAGAACTTCAGCGGTGTCGGTGGACTTGGTCGGATAAAGCCACACAAACTTCGTAAAGGAGTCGATGATTGTTAGAATATGCTTATATTTCTTAGAAATGGTGGGGAGAGGATCTAAGTGTTCAATATGGTATTATGAAATGGAATGTCGTCCTTGTTAAGTGGATGTAAAGTGCCATCTAATTCGCCACGTTTTCTGTTATTTAGAATGCATGTTACACAGTTGCGTATTTTCTCCTTCAAGTTCGAAATACAGAATTCTTTGTTTAACAGTTCTTGCGTACGTTTTACTGCAAAATCGCCTTGTTCATGACATGATTTAATGATGTTGACCTGCATATCATCAAGTCGACAAGTAAATCGATTCCATCTATATTCTCATATAAAATGCTGTTTTTGACTAAATAGTTCTCGTAAGGAGCATTTTCAAATAATACTTTTTTGGCTGATATATGCTCATCTGTCTGTTGAGCTTTGGAAATTTGAAGACTGACACAGTCTTGAATTATCATGCAGCATAAGCTTCTGCTAAGAGCGTCGTCAAAAGTCATTTCTGAACCAGTTCGATGTTTTGTTTCATAGTCAAAATCCTGAAGATATAATGCCCATCTTGAAATGTGGGAACTCATTTACTTTTGACGAATACATTACAGTCAGTGATAATTTTAAATTGTGATCCGAGGATGTAAATTCGGAATTTCTTAAGAGCTTCTACAATGGCAAGTACTTCCAGTTCATAACTGGTGTATTTTCTTTCGTTATCAGACGTTTTCATGGATATATAATACACTGTATGGAATTTGGATTTTTATAGTAAGACTGCTCCCAAGCCATTAATTGACGCGTCTGTACGAATTTCAATTGAGTTGCCTTGCTTGAAAATATTTAAAACGGGTTTTTCAGAAAGTAACTGTTTTAAGCGTAGAAACGCAGTTTTTTGCTCAGCTTGGAATAGATAGGGACTGTCCTTACGAAGCAGATCACCAAGTGGTTTTGCTATAGAAAAGTATGAGGGTATAAATTTTCTAAAACATCTAGGAAGACCTAGAAAGCGTAGTACGTCTTTTTCATTTTTAACTCAGGGTAATTAAGATCAGCTTTAGTTTGGAGGGTGAAGGGGACAATTTTCCGTCTTCTATTACGTGACCCAAAAATTCAATCTGACTATACAAAAATTGACATTTTAAAAACATTATGTCTAGTCCATAAGTGCGAGCTACAGTTAGAAAAGTGTCAAGGCGTTTAAGAGCCTCAAAATCATTATTTGCGGTAATGACAATGACATTCATATACGGGAGGACAATACCTTTTGCAATAAGATCACGAAAAATGGCATTTATGTATCTCATAAAGACCTGTATTTGAGACGAAACTGGTGTAACGACGACTTTTTTCTTTTATCGGCACATAAAAATATCCTTTACGCAAATCGAGAGGACTGAAAATTTTTGTATTTTGAAGTTGACCTAAAATGTCATTAATTAATGGTAGTGGATAGTGATCTTTAACTAATTTACGATTTAATTTTCTATAATCTATACAGACTCTATGTTTTCCGTCTTTCTTACGAACTAGAATAAGTTATAAAATGACTTGAATAGAATAAGTTGAAGAACATTGTTCTATAATACCATTTTTTAATCATTCGTCTATCTGCGCATTTACTATACCCTGTTCGGCAAAGGGTAAACGTCGGGGAGTGCGGAATATTGGTTCATCATCAGTAAGCGCTTTATCGAGTTCGATGTTCGTGGTTTTAGTTTTGTTAGACTTATAGGCTAACAGAAGCTGCTCAACGTCATTGCGAGTTTGTTTAGAAATATGCGGACCAATATCAAACTTGGGAGTATCGGTGATAATGGTCAATATAAAACTGTCCGTTTCAACAGGATCATCAGATTTAGAAATTTTGGAAAGTATAACACTGTCAGGATTAGTTGTTAAATTTGCCTGATTTATTACATCGAATCCTATTACTAGATCATAAATAGTTAAGTTATTAGGCACCATAGTAATACAAACAGGGAAACATTCTTTATTAATAATATATTTCAGGTTCAAATGAGCCTATTATTTCAGTGCGGGAAAAACCGAATCCAGTTAGTTTTACCTATCTTCCATCTTGTAATTTGTCATCACGTTAGTGCTCAGAGTTGTTATGGATTCCTTTTTCTGATGAACTGGATATGAGATAATATTTTTCGATAATTCTTATTATGCTTTTCTTTTTGTGCGATCTTAACTGTAGAAAGTGTAATGTTTCCTATTTGTTCAAAAATTAAAAATAAATTCTTTTGTGGCTAAAAAATCGTCTTTTTAGAAGACTTAATAAAATAAGACGATACATTAATGGATTATTTTGATTTTTATAAGAATTTCTAGACAATTTTTTTCAAGGTTTTTTTAATGTAATTGTTATAGGATAAATATATTTTTACCAATCAAATTTACATTTGCAAGTTTAGTTTTATTTTTCTTGTGTTATATGTTTATCTCTTTTTCTTATATCATTCCTGATTATAAACTAGCCGCCTTTGGCGACCAGCTGGTTCGCCATGAGTAATGCGTTCTAAAATTTTCAATTAAATCACATATTCATTAGCCTTGAAGTAATTCCGGGCATTGATTGGCCTGAAATTAATATTTTCTTTAAGATGATGGACGGAAAGTTCTAAAAGAACCCGTTTTCTTGATAATATTCTTTAATTTTATAAATCAGTCAGTTTTAATTATCGGTTATGCTTCCAAAATATTAAAAATGTATTTTTCGGTGATGTTGCCAAAATATTAAATATGTTTTTTGAAAGAAAACGGAAAAGCGAAAAAAAAATATTAAATTAATGATACAGATATTGCAAACGATTATAGAAATATGCCATTAGGTCGGGAGTTCAATGCATATCCTGTCTAAATTCAATCAGGTTTACCGTAAATAAAGAAGATTTATTGAATTAATCATTTAGATATTGCAAACGATTATAGAATCCTTTGCCTTGCATTTATTTTTTTAGAAAGTATCACTTTTTATATTTATGTTATTTTATCCAGTCCAGTGCTGAAAGTATCATTTCTTTAGACTTGATTTACGATGATAGTTTTTTTATTATTATTTGAACTTCCGTCATTGTTTTCTTTTCTTTTATCCGGTCACGTGATAAAAAACAGTTAAAATATTTCTTCAAAAATTCGTTGAAAATAGACACTTAAGTTATACATTAAAACACTGATACCATTAGAAAGCTAATTTTTTAATCTTTAAATTGATGTAAAAATCATGTTTGTGCGATAATATTTTCGGAAGTTATAGCGGAAAAACGTCGAAATTTCGCTTAAATTTTAATTAGTTCAAATTTTAATTAAAAATTCGAAAAAAGGGCTCCTCTCCTCTGGCCTGTAGAGCGCCAACACACACACACACACATTGAGCTTTATTATAAGTATAGATAGATGAAAATTACTTTGAATTTTGAATTTTAAAGAAAAAAATTCTATGACCAGACATTCGAGATGATTTCGGAACAGCTTTTAAAATATAATTTGAAAAATATATTGAGTTTAAATTGGTGATAGAAGGTTTCGTAACTTTAAAATTGAATGACGTGGTTGACTAAATGTGGCATAACTTTTTTTCTGTGATATCTCACCCGGTTTCCATTTAAAAAATTTTCTCATTTTTCCTTGGAAACAATTCCTTTTTAAAAACAAATTTTAAGGAAAAGAAAGCTAAGTAAAACTAAGTAATCATGATAAAGAATCATATTTATGTCTTATGTAAATTACTAATGCGTATAAAACTTATGACTCGAATACAAATATCAAATTTTTCATTTTAAAATTTAATTTTACACATATCGTTCTCGGTTTTTTTTTAAATTATGCTTTTTAAATTTTTCGTAAGACTTCAGTCATATTAGATATAAATGTAATTTGAGAAAAGAAATTAAATGACAGATTTATTTTTTAAAAAAGCGGATAAAATACTAAATAAAGAAAACTATTTTTATACTTTGGCATTTTGAATATAAATCGTGTTTCTTTGATCTATTTATCCCATAATTTTCTGTTTTCATTTTTCATCAAAATATTACAATTTTTCTTTATAAATTATTGATTCATCCTCTTTTATGATGCAAATGAGACACTTTATACTGATTTAAACATTTATTTTATTTATCGAGTTCCAGAAATTGTTGCATTATTAATTCAGACGGAAAAGCTCCTACTTTAAGGAAAGCTGGGTGTCTTAATGAATGAATAATAAATTTTCAGTTCAAACATAGGGTAATTTATATTCTTTATTTCGAAAGTTTATGAGCCTTCGATATTGTTTAAGTGAAAATATTTTATTAATTCTTATATGATGAATATCATTCCAAAACATAAGATAATCTAAATTAAGATATCAAGAGATTTTAAATCTATTATAAAATTGCAATTAATGTAAAATGATAATGCTCATTAAAATTTAGGCCTTTTAAAATGTCAGCTTTTTCTCCGCTTATATCCAGTACTGTTTATCAGTATTTCAAGCTATACACACCTTTCTTATTTGATAGTAAATTAAAAAAACAAAATTAATTACTTTTTAATAATTTAATAGGATTCATAATATTAAAGAAATAATCCAGCAGCTTTCCAAACTTTCGTTTTTCAGGATTCTTAATAAAAATATGGAAGCGGGCTCTCGCCTCAGAATATACCAGTAATTGCTGGATTGTACCAACATTAAAGAGAATGAGATGCAAGCCTGCATGAAATAATATTGGCTTTCTTTTTAAATCAGTTACCGTGCCCTTGTTACTTCGGTTGTTGTTGTTGTTTCTAATGACACTTGTCGTAGACAAGCCCTTTGTCAAAGTCAGATCAGAGTTTTTAAGCAGAGTGTGAGTCTCTTGTTTAGTAGCACCAACTAGGGCCAAGAGTAAGTATTAGCAACTCAGGCATTACATACGCTTGCACAACACATTTTTACAATGGGGTTCACACTTCTCACAAGCATAAGAGATGAAGAACAGTCGAACCCGAACTGGAACTCAAACTTGGAACGCCCAGATCACGGGAAAGATGTTCTACCTTTATGTCGGATGCCTGCTTGTTTCTTCTATCCTCGATGAACAGATCATTTAACTTCTCTGATTTCAAGATAGAAAAAAATTTGCATTTCCCAATTGAATAGAAGCGTCTTAATTAATCCATACGAATCATCTCCTTACCATATGTAATTAATCTCTTGTAATCTAATTATTGCTTCTATTTACCATTTAGTTTGTCTTGTTTAATATGACGATTACTACAGTATATAAGCAGCGTTAACTAGTAAATAGAAGAAAAAGTGATGTATAAATAGATTTCTGAATTTTTTTCTTCTTTGAAGGTGAATAAAACTAGAATATTAAGAATAATGCAAAAAATTAAAATAAATAAATTCATAGCATTATATTGAATTCAATTTCTATATCCAGTGATTATTTTGTTTTCATTTGTAAAATTTTGAATATTAAATTTTAAATATATTGTCTTGATCAATGAATTTTTCTTACATGGTGGCTGTACTTAAAGTGAAAAAAAAAAAACTTAAGTAAACCTGTAATGCAAATGCTTAGCTTAATATTCGTTTGGAGTTTCAGAGTTGTTACGTTTAATTGATTCGATAAATTTCAAATTGAATTGGGCATGTTACGAAACATTCAATAGTATTTAGTATCTCATGGGGCATCAATGTCTTTTTTATCTTCGTCCTATTTAGAAGAAGAATGAAATCTAATTTCAATTTCAAATTTAATGAATGAGAATTAAATACTGCTGAATTGAGAAATATTGTTCTTGAAATTGAAGAGTATTAAAACTAACCTGCTTTTGTATTGGATATGTTATGATGACATTTAAATTTTCTATTATTGCAATTTTTGAATATTATATTCTTATATCTTTTCCCTACATCCGAAACAGTTCTGATGCTGCAAATTTTATTTTATGAAATATTCCTGTTTTGTTTTGTTTCTCTCACTCCGCATCTTTCTAGTGTGATTACGATATAAGGGCTTTTCGCAATAGTGTTTTTTAGTCTTGATTTCAAAAGAATTTAAATGACGTTAATAATAATATTTTATTTTATTTCAGTCTATAAATATAAGTCAAAAATTATGAAACCTAAATTTTATACAACGTTTTATCTCTAACTAATCCTATTCTACTTTAGCTCTAACTAATACTTTTTACACTGCAACTTTTAAATAAGTAAATGAATTTTGCTGCCCTCTGCAATCAAATATTATTTATTTATACTGTTTTGAATAGAATAATATAAAACAATCAAAATTATCCTAGACCAATCAGTCTTGAGAAATCCTGTGCTACTATCTTTAAGATAGTCGATCAAGTGGTCTATTATCACCCGGTTTTATTGAACAGAGTTATTCGAATATTCAAAAATCAGTCAATTTTATAGAATGATTTTATTGATTGGAATGCAACTCTTTTGATATAAAATATTATCATTTCAAAAATATGTAGTTAAAATATGATACAGTGATCAGAGGATCTTCATAAAAGTCATAATTAGTAATTTTTAAAGCATTTATAGACTCAAGTTAAATATAATATAATTATTTACCTCATTTTTATCACTTTAATGAATGCGTTTCGATTATTAAAGGTTAACAAATAAGCCTTTTGAGACCTGAATTAAAAGGATAGATATATTAAACTATTTTTACCTTAAATAAATCTAGTTTTATTAAACTAATATTATGAACGTTGCAAAAGTTTATAGAAAGTTTTCCTTGGAATTTAATTTTAATAAAATATCCTATTTCGTATTTTTTGCATTTCATATAAACACTTGCCGGAAATTACATCTTTATTGGTTTAATGTGCAAAAATAGTTGGATTGCATTTTAATTTCTGCTTTTGTCATTATGGTGGCAATACGTTGATAAAAGATAATTTTTTCCTCATTGTAGTATCACGTACTTGTGCAAATTAAATTCCATTTTTATTTTGTATTGTATAACTGTTTAAAAAATATAATTAAATTATTTTTTTAATTTATAAAAATTAATTTTTTATTTAAAATCTTAGTATAATTAAAAAGATAAATTTTTGACCTTCAATATGATACAAAAATCAATTCTATGTCATAATAGTTTCTAAAATTATACAGAAAAAATCAAAATTTCGCTTAATTTTTAATTAATTAGAATTATCAAAAATTTTAAAAAATCACCTCAAGGTATCAAAGGTATACATATACCAAATATGGCAGATGTAGAGTCAGCCTGTAGAGGGCAGATACACACATTGATCTTTATTATAGTATACATATCCTATATTTTAAATTTGATTCCAGTTTTCCCTCCGGCTTCTTTTCCTGTTCGAAATGAAACAGTTTTCTTTCTTATTACATAATTACACTTACATATTACATAATTACACTTACATATTACATTAATTTACATTAACATATTACATTTTCTTATTACAATTATTATTTCTTATTATTATTATTATTATTTCTTTCCTATTACAGTTTTTGGGTAATTTTAAAAATATTACATTCGTATAAAATACAGTGTAATTGATAATTGATACTTTTGTATCGGCTTACAGCGCTCTTTATATTATTAGTACAACTTTCAATAGCATTTAGCGTCTAATAAAACATCATTTTTGCTATGAGAAAACAAAAATTATCTGGTTGCAGTTTAAATTCTATTTGAAATAAACTTATTCTAAGAATTAGAAACTTAGAGAAGATATTATTATCTAATGCCCATGGAATACAGAGAAAATAATTCTTTAAAATATGTTGCATTTTTTCGATTATTCCTTTTATATTACATAATTTAGAAAATAGATAAAACGCATATTTAATTAAAAATAATTTAAAATATTTAACTGCAAAACTAAACTACTCCACTTCATTTAAAAACTATTTAATTAAATTTACCGATAGAACACTTCACATCTGAATTTTAAATAGCTAAATTTTATAATTTATATTTGCATTTTAAATAAGTAATCCAGAAATGTAATTAAAAGAAAGTAAGCTCTTAATTAATTAAAGGAAAAAATGGTATTACTGTCAATAATGTATTAACAAATTTTCATTTTTTGTTCTATTGAAATTATATTTAAACCACACATGTTATGATATTATTGCTAAATGCATTTTTTTCTTTGTAATTTATTCTTCTCTAAAAAAACTCGAGTTATTATTGATGTTTCACATCACTAAAACAATATTGAAACTTCGTAATTTTATGATATATCCTTTATTATAAACTCATTTTAAGCACAAATAAAGCTTTACTTCGAATAACGTGATTTTTTACGTACTTAATTCCACATTTTATGGCGAAACAGTGCTCTCAAATTTATTATAAACAAATATTGCAAAAAATTTAAACACGAAGAAGTAGCTAAGATTTTAGATTCTTTTTCAATACTCTTTTATGTTAGTTGACGAACAAACATGTTCCAATTGGTAACGGTTTGAAATCTTTCTAGGTTCAGTTCCAGCCATGTTTTCTTCAAAGAAAGTTCACAAAAGAATAATGATTTCTTAAGACGTAATGGGAATCTATGATTTTTCCAAGGCAGAAGATATATTTGAAGACGAATTCTGCTAGTCCCGCAGAGCCTGGTAAATATTCTAAATTGTTAAGAAGCGATATTTCATGATACTAAATTATTATTATATATATATATATATATATATATATATATATATAATTTTAAAGATTTTTGAAAGCAAGATTCATCTTTTTAAAACATGAGTTATCTACCTACCGAGAATTCCCTTAACCAACTATACATATGTTATGCATGTTGTTAGAAGTGCAAGTAAGCGTTCAAACCAGATGACAAAAAGTAATAGCCAATCACAGCTGTAAGACAAGTAATAAACAAGGAGAATCTGACAAAAATGTTGTTACTGCTTCTAATCCCAGGAGGTATAATTGCGCAATACCACCTCCATGAAAGCAAAGATCTCTACACCAAAACCATTAACAGATCCCTTAAAATATCAATAATAGTAAAATGTAAACATTAAAAATCTGATTGGGGGAGGCTTGATCTGCCTTGTACCAAGGACATACAGCAAAGATCCTCCGTTCGTGTTGGAAGGTCAGGGATTTGGTGTGCTCACTGAAAAAAACGAGAGAGATCCGTTTTCTGTTTTCTAGAGATATACGGACGGTGAGACCATTCTGTACCCATGCCAAAGTGACAATTTTGAGAAAATGGGATTCTCCAAAGAGCACTCGACTCCATCTTTTTGATGGAGGTAGTTTCAAAATAAATTAGTGTTGCATCACTTTGAAATAAGTTAGCTTGACAAAAATGTTTAAAATGGAAGTAGTAAGAAAACATAAATAGAAAATGTAAATATTAAATCGTATGAAAAAAGATGTATCCTAAAATATTAAATCTTATCGAATAAGATATATCCTAAAATATCAAATATTAGGTTCCAAACGAAAGCTTTGGGTGATAAAAAATATTGAATGATATGTTATCATCCATGATGTCCCGCAAGGTTATAGATGAAAGATTAAAAATGCTCCTGCAAGGAAATTTAAAATTAGAATATTCTATGAGATTGCAGTAAACGTTGGTTTTTGTCAGTAAAGCATCAAGTCCTATATGGTGTTGAGTCAGTTTGACCGGGAATACTCTCATTAAAATTACGGACTCCAAACCAATGGAATGATTTACTGGATATAATTTATTGTGGATAAAGTGATTTTTTTTGACGGGGGGGTTGACACGGTACCACAAAAATTAATTTTTAAAAACATTAATGTTTAAAATTATATTTTACTTTTATTTTGTTTTTCAATATTGCTCGATAACTTACCATAATTTTTTTGAAATAATTTAACAGTTTTTTTTAATTAAAAAATTTTGAGCTTTTTTAAAACTTTAAGGTGACTTTTTTAAATATGAAGATTTCTCTCCAAATATTGTCCCATATTGCTACTAGTACGTTACATAAAACATTTCTACCAATAGTATTGAATATTTTATAAATTTTAAAATATAAAAAACACAAAAAGATTTGACAAATGCACACATTCTGAATTTGGACATTTAAAAAAAACTATTAACCACTTATTTCTTGTAACTTTCAAAAATATGATTCAAATTATTCTAAATTGTTATACGTTAAAAAAGAAAAAAATTCATTTCAAATATAATTTCATATTTTGTTTAAAAAAATGTATTGAAAATATAAATAAAAATTAATGAATGAATTAACGAAGGAGATCACAATTTTTTTTCATAATACCTTTAACAAAATTAATACTAATATCAATGCATATTTCTGCTATTCTGCTGTTTTGCTTGGTTGATTTAGTTGTAACTTTTGAGCATTTACTCCAAATGACACTGAGGAGAATCTCTTTGCAGTTTTAAATCATGCACTGAATGAATCACCCTAATAACGCATTTGACGCAAGGCATTTGTAAATTGGCAAATGAGCTTCTTTTACAGGGATTTGAATCCGAAAAGTGGGCATGGCGACACTGCTTAAACACTTTCACACATCAAAAATTATTCAATGACTTAATGAAATATAAAGCTACAACTCTAAGATCTTGCAAGCAAATTCAGAAAGACTCAACTAATCATACAAACCAATATATTTCTTTTGATTTTTTGAGGATTTTTCTAATTAAGTGTCATTTTAAAGATTTCTTAGTCATTCAGGGTATCATTTTAAGGATTTCTTAGTCATTTAGGATGTCATTTTAAGGATTTCTTAGTCATTTAGGATGTCATTTTAAGGATTTTATGGCATCTTTGAATAGAAATTCATTTGAAAGAGCAAAAGAATGTTCAGTATAGTTAGAAGCTTTGTTACCATAAATTCATTAAAAGAATCCAAGAATATTGAAATATTCAAGCAAAACAAAATTTTCAATCAAATCGTTTTATTATTCTAGGAAAGCGAACACATGACTATATTGTTATTTAGATGAGAACTGAATTTCAGTTTATAGTTCTAGAAATGATCTTCTTCTTATTAGTAATTTTTAGGTAATATCTTAATTATTTTGAAATGCTCATTGGACAATAGTTTTTCTTACTTTTTTTCCATTATCAGCAGTTTAATAATCGTATTTATGTTGATGGAATTGAATAGAGTAATGTATTTATTTAGTCCAGAGCAACAATATGTGTCCAATGGCATAAAGTAATTTTGAACTTCAATACATATATCAGATAACAGATGGAGGAAGAAATCTATTGGCACATTTTTTTTCATGAACAAGAATAGGATTAAACATTTTTAGTTTAGAAAAAGGAAAAGAGTTTTCCACCCATCTTATTTAAACACCTAAATGAAGATAGAAAAATCAAGAATATTTTCATCGTTTTACTGCTTTTTATATAAGTCATTATAAGCTTTCGTATCACGGATTTCAGAATTTCAATGTAATATTTTCAATTTATATACTGCTGATAGATTAGTTCAAATATACGATAAATGAATTTGCTGTAAAAAGAAAGAAGCGAAACATTTTTTTAAAAATATTTTATTTGACTTCTTTTATGTTTGTAAGAATGAAATTCTGCAATCACGTTTACACTCATTTTCAACTCAGGAAAAATATCAAAAATTATTTTTTCACATGCTCTAACAATATACAGCTTTTAAAAATTGTATCATTAATTCAACATTTTCTCTCTTAGTTTATAGTCTTAAAAGGTAAGTTTTCTCTTTGTTTGTTTTTACTTCTCAAAATTTACTTTTAAATATTTTATTTACTTCTAACAAAAATCGAAGTGTTTTTTGCAAAATAGATATACCTCCAACTTAGTGGAATTTGGTGCATGCAACTTAGTGGAATTTGCATGCGCTATCATATTTTTAAAAACTTGTTCACCTGGTGCCAGAAATATGTGGCTCCAATCGTTAGCTCTCGCCTTACTCAAGCGATGGATCACTCTGTCTCATTAGTTTGTTGCAATATAGTCCTAATGCAACGCAATATGACCTCTGTTGCTCATAGTCAGTGTAATATGACCACATTATTGTAATAGAGAGGTCATATGGCGGTAGGTTCTGAAGCTACTGTCATATTCCCCCATCGATTCTGCTTTCAGAAACATTGAAAAATATATAAAGAAAGTATACAGATTTTTTTTCTCTCGTGTGAGTATACTGGTATCATAAATAAGGCAAAGGAAAAGTTTCTTGTTACTAAGATACACAATGAATGATTTTCCACATAGTTTGCCAATTATAACACTACTTACATTATTTCTAATCATAGTAAAAGTATTTTATGATGAAATATAGAATTTCTGCGTATGAAAAACCCCAAATTAATACAAGAAACATGTTATGTGGAGAGAATTTTGAACTTCTCATTAACATGCAAGTAAGAATATTCACCATCCAAAACATTACTCTATTAATGTTAAAGAAGATTTGGCTACTTTTCTTCCACCCCCTTCCACTTCAGAGTGCAAAATTTAATTTTTTGACGGAACTAGCTCGCAATTGCGTACAAAATGATGTGTAATTCTCATTCACGGTGAATGAGCCGACGTTACTGATGGGAAGTGTGATGAATAATGGCAATATATATATATATATATTGTTTTGAATCCAGGTTGTATGTATATTTTGTTAGCTCATTTTAAATGAAATTATATTATAGTAAACAGCTTATTTAACATTAAATATTTTTAAAGTGATAGAGAATCTATCTCTTTGGTTGCAAGAAAGATGTATCTCCAAAATTCCAACATGTGAAATGTCATCTAGAATATATATTTTTGAGTGTAAATACTGTTATAATATGTAGGAACAATTAAGCAGACTGATCACAAAGACAATATTCCCCCAATTTAGAATTTAGAATTATCAAACGTATTTTATAGTTTTCTTCTAATTTGAATAATAGGAGCTGCCTACTTTTTGCAGCAAACCCTTCAATTATATTTGATTAAACAGAATGAAAGAGCAAAAGAAAAATATAAAGGTGCAGATATGATATTTAAAAAGAAAATCAATTAATTAAATGAAACTTTTGAAGTAAAATTATTTCATTACAAACTTTTGTATTTTTATCTTAGCTAATGTAAAAAAGGTCTTTTTTCTTTTATGTAATTATTGACGCTCAGATTACTATTCAACACAATTCTTTTGCATATTTTCTAGGTACAATTATTATAATTGACAGAGACAAATTTAATTTAAGTGCTTTACATCAAGTAAGCATTATTATGTCAAATTGTCAAACATTTTTTAGTAGAATATCAAATTAAGTCCGATTTTTACATAACTTTTAAATGATTTTTCTTATTTAAAAATTTTGTTAATAACATCAAATCTTATTCAGTGATTTTAATTCAGTTTCTTCAATATACTCTTTTCAAAAATTAGTAAGCCTGAAATATTTTTAATTAGTTTCACCTCATGCAATTAATAACAATAATAAATTCAAATTAGATAACTGTACCAGATAATTTGTAATTATAATACACTAATTAAAGATAAAATATCAGCCAGTACGTATTGACTTACGAGAAAAAAAAAGAACCTGAGCAGTCGTCAAATTATATTTATTTAAGATTTTCGCAGATGATAAGTATTTAAAAAATTATTCTTTTGTTCTATTATGTCATCAGTTAACATAATTTTAGTATTTTACTCACTTCCAAAGATTTTAAGCAAATTAAATATAATTAAACGTATTATTCCTTAAATTATAAATACGTTTTAATGAAAAGTCGATTTTTAAATAAATCCTTGAAATGTAAAATTATCTTGAAATTTCAAAGATATCTCATCAGTAAATAATGAACAAAATATTAAAATGCATTTAAATAAAATAGTTTGCTTAAAAAGTTTGAAATTTATTAATTTAACTCAAATATCATCTTATTCTATGTGCTAAATAGATAAAATTAAAGCTTAAATGTATACCTCTTAAGGCCGAAGAGGTTATTTAATATTCTTACTTGTCTTAATTTATATTCGACGTCTCTACAGAACGGGCGTTTGTTTTCTATAACCCGTATTATGAAAATGTCAAAAGCCTTCACAGTTATAATATTTTTCAAATTTGATATAGATAGTCAAAGATACAAATTAAAAATTCTACTGAAATGTTAATTTATCTTAAAACGTTCTTTAAACATTAAATAAATACATATTTTCAAATATATTCTTTCAAAGAAGTCATTTCATTAACGTTTTTCCTTGATTTTAAATTATATCCCATACGTATATTTTTATATCAAATTTAAATTCATGCTGCATTGAATATTTCAAACAAAATTAAGTTGAAATATATGTAGGAATTAAAAATATTACAAGGAAGATATTATTTTATAATTAAGAAAAATATTTAGTACATAAAATATATGCAATTTCTTTAGTAGTGCTTAACGTTTAGTAATTAACATCATTATGGATGTGAGGTGTGTCATGTTACAGAAAGAGAAGAACTTAAATATGTTTGATACTTTATCCGCATGAATTCAAAACTTAAAAAAATATCATCTTGAAGAGTTATATTTTCAAATAAATATAAATTACAAATGTTTATCCAAGTGTTTTTAAAATTAAGACTTTCGCTTTGAATCGCATTATTTTTAATGTAATAGAAGCTTTCCATTTTAAACTTGAAACTCTGCAACCAGACGTCCCACTTTACCTCCAGAATATATTTGTAGATGTTCAATCCAATTGGTCTTCCCCGTTATCTGGGCCTCCCGGGTTCGATACCCGGTTCGGGCATTGTTGTTCTTTTTTTTTTAATTTCATCTGTGAGGTGTGTGAATCCCCACACCCTGCAAAAAGGGGTTGTGCAAGCAAATCTGGCACATGAAGTAACTACGTCGTACTCTTGACCTTAGTTGGCCCTACTGGAAAAATAAAAAATGGTCACTTGGATTAAATTACTGAAAAATAATTGTCAGCTGGCTTGTAAATGGTCATAAGTCAAACAACAAAAAAATCTAACTGAAAAAACATAAATTAACCTTAGTTTCAGCGAAACCTTAAACATAGGTTTTTCCACTTTCTGAATGAATTGAAAAAATATGAATTCGGAAAAGAAAAATAATTAAAAATGAAAATTCTTTCCGCATGATAATGTAAATAATTTTTTAATATGAGCATGGACTTTTTATACTTGTTTTATTTTCAATATAATTCGCCCATGAAGAATTTTGTCTTATTCGATCAATGTTTAAAAAATAAAATTTGAAACAAAAGAAATGGAATGGCGCATTAAGTTTATTAGGATACAAAATCTTAACTGTAATAAAAGATTCTATTCATTATTTTCTTCCAAATTTTAGTGTAACCTTTCTTAACTATCTTCAAAAGAGGGAGAAAGAATAGACATCTTAAAATTCTAAAGATTTGTACTCTGTCTCACTCGTTTTTTTTTTTTTTTTTTGAGCTCAGCAAATTATGTGTCATGTCTGTTCAACTTAGTTACGTCACCTAATTTAATCAAGAATTTGTACCGTTTCATTCGGTTTTATTATATGAAAATATTATTTTATTTAGAAGATTGTATTTGTGATTTCTAAAAACTTGTCTGGTATAAATATTTTTATATCAAAACATAATAAAAGAACTTCTACATTAATTTTTTTAATTTTAAAATGGATAAAAGTGCATGGCACAAACTAAAATATATTTTTTCCAAAAAAAAATTGCTATGTAAATAAGATGAGCCAAGATACCAATTTATAGCATTGTAACCGCGAAAATTTCAAAAGCTGCATTTTTTTAGTTATTTGATTTCTTTAATTATATTTTCTTTGTGATAGAATGAATATGATGGCTCTAAAATAATAGTATAAAATCGAAGAGGGAAACTATTGGGAAAATACACATAAAGATTTAAAGATAAAGGAAAACAATAAGAATGTGGAAGAAAATATTAATGTAATGAAAGAAAAATATTTTAATCTAATGAAACTGTTGATAGAAAAACAAATCATGGAAGCATATCAAAATGTAAATGGAAACTGAAACAAAAATATTGATTGAACGCAATAAAATTTGAACAAGAATCAGGAATAAAGAAAATACAGAATTTTTTTTATGATTTTTAGTTTTGGATTTTGATTTAACATCGACAATTTGCACTTTTTAAAAACTTAATAATAATTGCTCTAAAGAAGAGATAAATTTAAAAAAAATTCCAATGTATTCAAATTTATATATTTCAGGTGAAGAATCCAAAGAATCGATTCTGCAATACGACCAATTATGTGTTAAAACACACATGTCTCATAGATCAGAGATTGCAAAAAGTATATTCGTAGAAATATTTTGTTGCGCAGAAATATAAATAGAAAATTCAGAGATTATTATATCATCGACAAGAGGAATTATGACAGTAAAAAATATTAATTGTCAATAAAAACTATAAACTGAAATTGTTTCAATTTAAATTCTGAGCTACAAGAAAGTACATACTGGCATTATTAAAAATGCCAGTATGTACACTTTTGCATTAAGATTATCGAATAACTGTGATCTTCTTTTATCAAAGTTTTTCGGATGGTCCTATAGATTAAATCATTTCGTGTGTATGACCATCCTAAATTTGAAATTATAAATTTAATCAATAACAATTTATAATTCAAAAGAAAAAACTTAAATAAAAAACTTAATTAAACTTAATTAAACTTAAAACTTAAAACTTATGATAACTTGAAATTTGTGACCAGAAACTTAATTGTGTTATTTTGTTTTATATTTCATTGCTTTTCAAAATTCTGCGAAGAATATTTTGGTAAGATTTGAATTGTTTTTGAATTAATATTTATATTCCACCTTCTGTTTATTTAATGAACCCGAGAAGGATTTAACATTTAATGATTGAGTCGAGGAAAGACTACATTCTGACACAGAAGTTTTTAGGAGCAGTGCGCGAGTGAGAGCGATCAGCACGATCAACTATGATTTGAAGATGGACTAAGATATTTTGTTTAAGAGCAATCATACAGGATATTTTCCAAAGAATCGAGAATAAAAGATATATTTAAGGGGTAGTCATTATTATGTCCCTAAATTTCATATAAGCTAATAAAATTATATTCCATACTTAAAAAATTCTGTATTTGAATTAATTTTCACCGCTTACTGGAAAATTGAAATTTTATATATATATGTGTATATATATATATATGAACTGAATGGTGTGTGTGAACTGAATGGATTCACGTAGTTTAAATAATCATTTATTTTAAAGCATGTATCAAAAAACTTATAACTTTGTACAGCTTCCGAATATATTTATTTTTTGTGCAACTTTTAAACATATCAGTTATCAAATAAGCTATGCATATTTGAAATGAAAAATATAAATTTTTATAACACATAAATTGAAATATTCAAAATTATCAATATATATAATAATATATTCTCTTCGAAGTGACATTATGATAAAATACTATATTGCCGAGTAATGAACATAAGCAAAAAATGCATATACTTGCTAGTATTTTTTGATATGCATTGTATATGGATATTATTCTTATTTTATTTCTTATGATTTCTTTAAAAAAGTATTTTAAATCCTTATTAAGACATGTACATATCATTTGTTCAGTTTAAATTAATTTGTAATTTGTGGAAATAACATTATAATATAAAAACAATACAATAATGTATTCCATTTAAAAAAGGTTAAATTAAATTTAGTCAGAAAAGAGTCATGTGAAGTATCCAAATTCAATAAGTTAATTTTATTAATCACTTATTTTTGTTAATTTATATTTAGTAAAATTTTGGATGAAAGAAAATTAAAACTTTGGTTATCTTTCATAGAAAAAACTTTTATTTTTCGATTACTACTAACTTAGAGTTGTAAATGATCGTCGATTTTGATACTACACCAGCGGGTGACCGAGCTCCGCTCGGAGAAAACAGGTATCGAAGCTAACTCGAAGATTTAAATTTTCAATTGTGATTTATCAAAACAATACATGCCATAAGAAAATTTGTGAAACCATTGGTGAAAAGATAACCGGCTAAAGTGCACCATTGTAAACTATTCTAAACAAAGTTAGAGTTTGGAAAGGGAAATATTCTATACAAAGGTAAAGTAAAGGTAAAGATTGAAGTGTGTTGAAGTTCAATATTTTTGACACATTTATTTAGAAAACCCAAACATATATACATACATAAGAAACATATTATAAACCTATAACAGCATAAACATAAAATTTTATTAGTTCGCCATATTGGCTATAAATGGCAGCACGTTACCACTTGAAAATTTAAGTAGCCATTATGGCGAACTAATAAAGTTTGAAAATATCCTATTTGTAACTCCGAACTACTCGACCGTAGCGCTTCAAAACCGGCGCCAATCGATTCCTCGTGGCCAAAAATCCCAGACCCCCAAGTTTACCGGAGTTTATTAATTCTGGGGCGATTTTCGACTTGGCAACCATTCCTCGTATTATAGTATAAGATATTATAGATAGATATGAACCCATGCATTTTTTTTCTCTAACAGTAAAGCCTGCATACATCTTTTATTAATATATGCATACTAATATGGCATTATGGCATATCAACATGAAGAATATCGAATTTTAATTTTGCTATTAGGGTTTTTATTCGGAGCAACCTTTGAATGCTTATTTATTCAAGCGGTTTAGAACCTAAATGGCTGAAGTTTCGATCACAGGAGCAAAAAAAAGACAGAATTGTATGAAAATAACTGCTACAATTTTTATGATTAATTTCTAGTTTAATCATATCTTTCAATATGAAAATAAAACATATCTTGCAAAAATTATTTGCAAATAAATATATATAAATAAATAAATTATTTTATTTAAATTACATAGCGTCCATAAATATAAATATTCTATTGACTGTTATACGAACTAATGAATTTTATAAAACAAATGATCTGGAAAATGACTTACAAATCACATTCTTGTTGCAGTTATACTGACAGTATCAAAAGTAATGTTTTACTGATCATTTCACTTGAAACTCGCGTGTTTATCCATAAAACTGATTAACTTTTTCTACAATAACTTAGAGCTTTTAAATCAAACTTGAGAACATTAACTTTGAGTTTTTGAATCGTTTTACTTATTTTCTTGATGCAATAGAAATCCAACTTCAGAAATCTCATTTCATATTCATGGTTAAGCGTTGGTGAATTATCGATTTTGTGCTTTTATGGCTAATGGAAATTGCATTTTTTATCTTCTCGACAAATTACGAAAGCTAAAAAATAAAATAAAAGGGAGGCTTGTCGATAAAAATTCATTTGATAAATGCACTTGGCTTTTAATTCTTTTTTTTGGTAATTAGCTCTTGGCTCTTTCATTCTGTTGGCAAATGCCTAAGTCAAAAATGCAGCATGATTTATGGTTTGATAACACAGTAAGTTAAAATGACTCGCAATGAAAAATAGATCGGAAAAAGCGAGGTTCATTTGGTCGAGATTACGTACCAGCTTTGCCATGGATTTAATTATTGGTAAATTTATTATTGTTATGTTCGTTTATGGAAGAAAATATGAAAACAACTTAAAGTGCACTTGTTTTTTACAAACTAATTGTTAAAAAGAAATTTTTTTTAAGAAAAAAAATATTTTTCTTCACTTAGAAAATAAACGATTTTTTTTTTTTCCAAAACGGCTTATCTGATTTAACTTTTGTTTCAAATGCTCTAGATTAACTAGCTGTCTTGTAATCACAAAATAGGGTTTTTATGGGGTTTTTTGAAAAAAAAATTTAAGATTTTTTTAGGTTTAATCAGGATAGTTCGAAACTTTATTCTTTTACATGTATTAGCCCTCCACCTCAGAGCCCTAAATATACAGAACAAATTTGATTGAATTTTAATAATCTAAATATATAAATCTAGCTATCTTAAATTTCAATCTAAATATAAAGATTGAAATTTAAGATGGCTAGAATGTATTATTTCATAATATATAATAAGCATTCTTAAATTTTTAAAAAATAAGGGGGATATTTTCTGTATTTTTTTTATCACTAATCGCCTTTGGAGACCAGCTGGTTCGCCATAGCTAATGCTTTCTAAAATTTGCAATTAAATACTTACGTACCTTGCTCTCTTTATAACTTATCAGTCAAATATATAAAAATTCGAATTTCGACTGTCACCTAACTCGAATTAGTATAGATTAATCATATATTATTTGTTCATTGTACTATATATCACTCTAAAATACAATCTGCTGTTATGGAAAATATTACATCACATATTTATTCCATAACACTATTCTACCATTTTAATGAATGCTGAACATAACACTTTCCTCTGTTTAATTTGCAATAAGAGTTAATTCAATAATTCCGTTAGAGTTTTTGTCAAAGTGACTGCAAAGCACTGGTGCACTCTTAAGCCTTCTAGCAGGTTAAATTCTACTCTCATTTTGTGAATAATTAAACGTTGAAAAATATAGTTACAATATTTTTATAAAAATTCATTAACAATATAAACTTAATTTATAGGTTAAAACATGAAATTATTATCCGTGAAAAAAATCATTTTTAAGAGGATTTAAAAAACAATTTTGTTTTGTAATATTTTTGGAAATTCTATCAGAAAAAAAGTCCAAATGTTACTTAATTTTTAAATAATAAAAGTTTTAAAGAAAACTCCTTCTAGGTATATTTTTTCATCCTTCAAATTAAATAAATACATTCCAATTGCGGTAGCTCTGGATCGTAGATTTTGGTGTGTGGTGCCCTAACAAACACATACGCAATCATTCATATACTACAATACATATTCATTTGATTATCAGTCTTAGAGTAATTCCAGGCATTGATTGACCTGAAATTGATATTTTCTTCAAGATAGTATACAGAAATATCTAAAAGAACATGTTTTCATAGTAAAATTCTTTTATTTTTATAAATCAGTCAATTTTAATTTTATTTAGAAGATTGATTGAGGTAACAACTTTTGTTTAAAATATAAATCAAAATATTTTATAAAATATGGCTCATATTTTAATATTTCACAAACTATGATCTTTTTATATTCTGAATGTTATATTAAAAAACTTTTGGGCATCGCGAAGATACAAAGCAGATTTGTGTTCCCCATTCTCAAAAAATTACAAATTTCTCATTTATTTATTGAAATAGCCTGAAAAGAAAAGGAATCAAAACAGATAAATGGCAAAATCATAAAAATTATATTGAATGTAAGATACAAGATTTCAAATTCTTTTCAATTTGCTCTCTGCATTTATACAATTATTGCATACATCACACTATTATTTTATAATGACGGACATTCAGACAATATTAATTCTTATTTAATAATTGGTATGATCAACTTTATTCTTTAAATTATTCAAAAACTTTCCTAAAGAAAGTCATTGAATTTAGTACCAATACAATCTTTACATTTGAAATTTAACCCGTAACTTGAAGCATGAATTTCCACAGGCAGAGACATTTTGCCGAAATGCTTCAATTGTTATTTTACTTTTTTGGCTTTTGTAAACAGTATAGAAATTTATTTTGGAAATACAATACGTTCTGGAAATTATGTATTTACTGGAAATGTTAAAAATGCTAATATGCAGTGTATTAATGTTGTAAATGTTATTTTACGTATAAAATGTAATAATCTCAATTAGCACAGTCTATTGCACTATACTGTACAATATTGTGTATTAAACATTCCACAATATTAAACAATATTGCGAATATTAATCAATATCATACAATATTTCACAATATTTGTGTGCTATTAGGGATATTAAATGTTTTAAAGATGCCATGAGAAAAATCTAAACAATATTTTGGTGCGTGTTTACTTTGTTTCGATATTACGGATTTACACTTATGCTACAAACTGTTAGAATCAAACAAAAATAAATATTACAATATTTTAATTATATTATTTCAAGAATATTTATTTATTATTTGGCATTATTTAAATTAAAATCTGTTAAAAAGACTGAATTGAATGACTCCACAAATAAAAACAGAAATTTTGAAAAAAATAAGTCGGTTATAATCACGTGTTCATACTTAGATTTTTTTCCCACATACTTCTAAAAGAACAAATTTAAAGTACTAGATGATGATTGTATTCAAGGATAAAATATCACATGATAATCGCAGTTAATAAACAACGTAGAGTGATTTTGGTTCGTGTTAAGGATTAAATATAAAAACATTGATAACAAATTTCAATATTTTAAAGCATTAATATATCACGATAAGAAATGGCTTTGGAACTATTGTTTATACATATTAATGGAATTTAACTTCTCATATGCTTAGGACAAAAATAATTTTTGATAAATATCT
The DNA here is from genome assembly GCA_026543055.1 of Argiope trifasciata. Classification (NCBI taxonomy): domain Eukaryota; kingdom Metazoa; phylum Arthropoda; class Arachnida; order Araneae; family Araneidae; genus Argiope; species Argiope trifasciata. The sequence continues at coordinate 80,613 of JAPMOQ010009202.1, forward strand.
GCAATAAATTTTATTGTTGTGACGCAATGTATAAAAAATGTGTTATATGGAGAGTTAGATTTTTTTTAAAAACAATCTTCGTACACTACCATCAGGGATTTTGTAATAAAATTTTTATTTAAAAAATTTAAATTTATAACTCAATTTTTTAATTATTCGGAATTATGATAAATTCTTATTTACAAAGACATATTTTTTAAGGTTATAATTAAATTAAATATTTTCTCTTTTCCCTGTTGGGTAGTAAGAAACCAGAATCATAGTTTTCTTAAATTGAAAGCCTTACAAGTTCTCGAAAGGAAATTTAATTACAAGGAATCGGAAATGCTTAGTGTAATTTTCTCAAAAGCTATCTCACGACTTCTGTCTTCTAATTATCGAGTCATTTTGAATTTCCAGGATTCCTTTCAGGCCTTTGAACCAAATTAATCACAGAGATCACAGAAAATTGCATTGTTATGCTAAAACTTCCTTCATTGTTACTGCTCTTCCTCGAATGTTTCGGACATATAAATTTAGGAATATATCTGAATCAAATAATAAAACTGTTTTAATTTGGTTTAAATCAATTGATTATGAAAATATATTTTTCTAGAATCCAAAATCTATAGAACTTTTATAGAGGGTGAAGGAAGTTTTGTTGATTTGGAATGTTTGATTCCAGAAAAGAAAGGAATTGGAATTAAATATAAAATAGAGTTTTCCTCATTCATTTTTATATTTGGAAGTATAATATATAATTATTTACAATTAATATATTATTACTTTTATCATTAAAACAATGAGTTAAGTAATAATCATATAAAGGTTTTTCCATATGGGTAATAGAAATATTTAATTAATGTTTTAAAAACATAATTAATATTAAACGAATATGAGATTTCAACTTTTCAGAGTTTCATATGTCAAATCAGATCATTTTCATGCAACAAGTACGTTCCTTATATATGTACGTTCCTTATATCAGTCTTTTCTATAAAATAATTTTTCATTAACAATAAACAATTGCTCATAAACAAACAGTAAGCAACAATAAAGAATATCAGTTAAAAATTTTCATTAACAAAATTAACAACAATTAAAAATAAAAATTGACAGTTTTCAATAAAAAGAGTTAACAACAATTAAGAATAACTATCGTAATTTTTAATAAGAAACAGTTAGCAACAATTAAGAATAACAGATAACAGTTTTTAATAAGAAACAAAATTCAGATTTCAAAGTTTATAAAAATATAAAAAATATACTCTCAAATATTAAAAAAATTTTTAAAGATTTGATTAAAAATAAATATTTTAACGAAATTGTATAATGAACAATATTTCCAAAATATATTTTACGAAAGGAAATCTTTCTGCCAGTAAATTAAATAGTAGACACCCAATTTTAATTTGACAATTATGCTCAAAGAATTTTGTTTTCAGTTGTTTGTGAGTGCCGGATGAAAATGAGTATCAATCGTTAGTTTGGAAATAAAAATTATCAAATTTCGAAGCAATTTTTCAAGAAAACCTTAGATGATTATAGCCATCATTTGCTCATGGAGACTTTTATTCTTTCAGAGAAAATAGCTAATATATTCGTCATCTGACCACATATAACAAAGGAAAATGGCCACCAATTGAGGTAACATGTTAATGAATACATTTTAACGTATTCTATATTTGTTCGTTATGCAGAATAAGTAAAAAATACATTATTCTTACCGTTATGCGTTATTTATCAGATAGACCCTTCTGTAATTCTGAATTGCCGAAATATCAGTTAATTTCTAATCGATTGTGAGAGATTTATTTAAGATTTTAGGCGAATCTTCTGAACAGGATTATCTAAACATCGTAGCTAACAAAATTTAAATTGTAATTAACTATTTAATGTTATCATAAATTATCATACTTTTTTTGTTATCTAAAAATAATTTAAACTACTTTTTAACGCAAATTGGAAACAAATGTTAGCTGTTTCAACAGTTATTTAACTATCATCACTGTAAGTATTCTTCATTTACACCAATGTTAGCAGACGGATCCAAATCAGTTGATCATGTTGGTTGTGGCATTGTTCTTCCATGTGGCGTTCTGAGCTATCGTATGCATAAATACTGTTCTGTATTTACAGCTGAGCTAGTGGCTATTTTTTGTGCTCTCCAGGAAATTTTCCTCCCTGGCTCACCGAAATTTTATTATTTATACCGATAGTATGAGTGCATTAAAAACGCTCTTTCAATAGCACAATAGGATGCATCCTTTTGCTAATAGAATACTGTGTACTTTGAGTCTCCTGAGAATCAAAGGTTTTAATGTCATATTTTGCTACGTGCCAAACCATGGTGGTATTTCTGGAAATGAGATGGCGGATTCCTTAGCTCAATCTGCATCTATTTTCTTAAGCCAAGAACTCCCATACTGTGATGTCAAGATATCATTGGAGAGTCGTCTTTTGTTTACTTGGCAAGAAACTTGGGATTTATTGACTCACAATAAATTGCACACTGTTATGCCGACCATTTCAATGTGGTCACCTCTTTATATACGTGCGTTAGATGTCAAGCTAGCATGCCTCCCTTATAGGACATTCGCGCTGTACTCGCAAACATTTGATCTGTGGCGAAAAGGCGCCAATGTGCCAAACACGTCACTTTGATCTAAGTGTTAAGCACATTTTAATTGAATGCCCTATGTACCATTTCTATCGTGTCAACATTTTAAATGAATCATTCGTAAGTGTAACTGATTTGGTGTGTGAGAAATACCACCCAAATATTTTTACATTTTTAAAAGCGATTAATCTTTTTACTTGCATCTAGCTGCTTTTCACCATTTTAATGTCTATTAGAGCTTAATTTTGGAATTGTATCATTAACTCTCAATTTTAATTTGTTTCAAAATTATTTTTTTCTGAGATTGAGAAATTTAAAAATTTTATTAGCTGATTGTTACACCTCTTATACTTTTTGCAATCTCTTCAATTCGTATTAATTTATAATTCATCAGTTGGATTCATATTAATTTAGTCTTAATTTAATCTATATGACTGGCGTAGTATGGCCACAAATGGCTCTTGTGCCAATAAACCTTACCTACCTACCTCCCGCCGCTTTGGAAAGAATAGTAGCTATTCTATCTGATGAAGAAATTCTATTTGAGGAAACAATTGTATCTGATGAAACAAATGTATTTGAAGAAATCTATTCTATCTGATAAAACAATTCTATTTCAACAAAATTGTTACAGTTTTATCTTATAATAGCTATTTATTAATGAAATACCTCTATAAAATCAATGCATCATATTTTAGTTAATCGTTATTATCTGATTAATTTTTAAAAATTCGTACCAAATCTGTATGTAAAGTTTGTAAATTGAACAGTATTTAATATTTTATTAATTTTAGTTTATCATTTATTAGCAACACTGTCGGAAAAGCAATTGTTGCTTCAGCTAAAACAGTTTATTTGTTTTTTAAAAAATATATTGTCTGTCTGCAGTAATTGAAATTCCAAAAAGAATAAAATATTCTAACATATATATCATAAAGATAATATTTCTACAATACCATTTTTTAAAATTTGCATTTAAATCATCAACACCAAACTACATTTATAATTCCTTCCTATTCAAATTTACATACCATGGTAACATAAACATATATGACCTTGAAGTATTCAATAATGGTGTTTCCTAGCATGGTCAGTCACATCTCTGGAAAGATCGAGTTACAATCATCTTTATTGGAGGCTGCTCGGTGCCGAGCGAGTGATCCAAAAGTTTGAAGACAAATTTCGCGACCATTTGGCGATAAATAAGGCAACTTGGTGGCAAAATAGATAATGCTTGAAACTTTGGGAATTCTAACGATCGATTCAATGGAAACTTATATACACTTACTTGGTCTAGAAATTTCTCTACTTATCTCCCTGGAACTATAAAAGCATGGCAGTCTCAAGCTGCAGTGAATTGAATCGTAGTTGGAGTAATAGACGAGAAGAGAGTCGGTGAGAAGATAACGAAGCAATGGCGGAACAATTCAGGGTTCTCTGAATTTCATGTCAGTGCTGAACTGCTGTGTGCAGAGCTCGGCGTTTATTATCGAAGCAACGTCGGGCCGTGTGTGGAGTAGCCAGACATATGGTAATTTGTTATCAAATTGGATATAGTTAATCGAAGAGACAGTGGTTCATTTCAGCCGTTTGGTGAGACTGTGAAGCGAAGCTTCGAGGATGGTCTCTTCTGCTGAATTCTGTCTTTCCACTTTGTGTGCTGTGGTCGATTACTACTTGTGAGCTACTATGTGCTGTCCTGTGCTCGTCTCTGGTGTGTGTTTTTATTTTTTTAGTATTAATGTCTTCATTTTAAATAAACGTCATTGCTGTTTTCTTCTGAGGCCTGCTGATTATCGTCAAACCATACACCTACTACAATCGAACATGCTGAATTAATGAAATCAGTAGTAGTAGTGAAATCCGTAACAGTATACTCCAAGCCCACTTACAATGTAATTCTTCAATGGAATCGGATTCCGAATTGAGAATCCTAAAGAACTAAATCAAGGTTTTGCCATTAAGTTACTACAGAATCTGTTAATCTCTATTACTTTATTTCACGGGTTTGAGTACGGCCACTAAAAAATAATGTAATAAAAACGTGAATTAATTATAATGATTAAATAACTGTAATATCTCGAAAAAAGAATTCTTAGTGCAAAATAAAATTCTTTATTTTAAATCAATCTCAAAAACTACATGCTTTCTTTACAAAAAAATTTCTGAATTTTTTATTATTATTACTTTTTTTTAAAAGAGAAAAGTTTTTTTTACCTGGGTTTTCATTTGGATATTTTCAGAAGATTCTGTTTATGTATTTAGAAACAATATTTTTTACAACCTCCAGTAATATTATAGTTTAAAAATAGTTTTTAAAATTTCTGTATCCTATTATGAAATTTATTTTATCTTTTCTAAAAGCATATATCCTTCAGTTGGAAATTAAAAAAATAAAACTGATTTTTTTCCCTTAGAAATGAGAGATTCTTGCCATTATTTTGCAAACGATAAAAAGCTGCAGTTTCATAAGATATTTTTTATATTTTATACTACAAACTTATATTTTATACTTAAAAAGGAGAACACATCATCATTAACAAGAAGATTTTGTTTTTGAAAAATTCTGCAAACCGCATTATTAAGCTAATGTAAAGAAAACTTCAAATATTTGAAATTGCATGAAAAATACGAAAACCGTTTCAAAACATTGGTATTATAAGAAACCTCAGTCCTAATTTTTTCCTTTCTCTTTTTCGAAACATTTAAATGTAAATATTTTTTAATAGACTTAAAAAGTAAGTTTCTTCGCTTTATCTAGATGAATGTCTTTCTTTTATTAAATATATATTTGGAATGCAGGGAATATTAATACATTTTGTTTGAGAGTTTTTATCTTTCAACAAAATAAAAGGAACACGAAAAATAATTATATATAGTCTGAAAATATAATATATGGAATCTGAAAACGGAAAGAAATATTTCCAATAGTTAATAAGGAAAAATATTTTTCTAATGAAGTTTTTCACCAATCTAAAATTTTTGACTCTATAAAGATATTTCTTCCAAAATTTATTTCTTTTACATACCGAAAATTATAAATTTTAAAGTATATTAGGCATTTTAGATTGTTATTGCAATCCATGTTTATATTTTTTCTGCTTCTTTTTAAATAAAAAAAATGTTTAAAGTAATTGTAGTTATTAATCCTAAGCTATTTGCAATATAATGTTAATAGTTACACTTTTGAAAATTTACATTTTACTTCAGCGTATGTGAGAAATACGCGCGACATTTCATGATGGTATAACGACCGGACCCTCTGGAAGGTTAAGAATAAACTATGTTAACATAAGACAAATTACTTATATTGAAATGAAGCTCTTTTTGAACGCATGACTGAAACTACAGAGCAATATCGCTACCCCTAAAATTCTTAAATTTCAATTTAGTTTTATGTAATAAAATTCATTGAAACATAATCGAAAACGGGTTTATTTCATCAGATGACATAATTATATTATTCATACTTTCTATTTAACAAATGCATTAATTATTTCGGAATATCATTCAGTATAATAAATTCTTAAATATTATTTAAAATAAATTTATCAGAACTCTTTCAAGTCAAAAATTATTCTGTATTTATTTATACAGTTTTTTTTGGTTTACGGTATATTTTATTTAGTCTGTTCAGTTATTAACCTTTTTCCTACGCATAATAGGCTATGGCATATAGCTTCAAGAAACGATTTCATTAAACGATTTTTTTAATATTTTAGAAATTTGGTAAGATTATAATTACAATTTTGATGTCATATATTTTCATAGTGTTTCTTCCAACTCCTTCGTGAAGCAAAAAAATCATACTAAACTGGATACTTGTAACTCAACTGACCTGCATGACAATTTACAGAAAATGCATATATATATAAACATAAAGCATTTAAGATATAATGGCACTAAAATTTAAGGTATTTATGTTATCAATGAGTATAGCTGATTATATTAAATAATTTTTAATAAATTCATCAGAAAATAAATCTTAAAAATTTTATATCAATAAAAATTTTTATATCAATAAAATTTTTTATATCAATCAAAAAAAGTATATTTAAATTTGGTAGATTTTTTCTTTCAGTCTGGAATCACAAATGTCCACTTTTTAAATCTTTTTGTATGTATGTATATGAAGCGCACAGAAATGAGATTTTTTTTAAGAAGGCCTTTCGATGTTTTGTTCATTGTTCAGTATAAAAAATTAATTTGTGCTGTCATGGAATCATTTGGAAAATATCACAATTACTATTTATTACATAGCATCAAGCTTTCATTTAACCATACGTTGAACATCACAATTTCCACTATTTAATTTTCAATAACTATTGATTTAACCATTTAGTTTGGGTTTTTGTTATTATGAAGGCAATACATGGATATAATCTTAACGTGATATTCCGGATAAAATTTTATTTATATTTTTTTAAGAAAAAAAGTGCTGAAAAATATGATTATAAAAGTTTTTTTTTTAATTTAATAATACAAACTTAATTTATAGGTTAAAACGTTGGTATATTTAAAAAAAATCTTTTTTGAACTCTAACATGATTTAAAAATCAACCTTGTGCTGTAATAACTTTGGAAGTTTACATGGGAAAATGCTAAAATTTAGCTTAATTTTTAATTAATGAAATTTTAATAAATCTTGCCGTTGTATACATTTTAATCTCCCAAGTGTGGTAGCTTTAGATAATATAGTCAGTTGTGTAAATGTACTAACACTTACACACACAAAAAAAACCCACATTTATCTATTTATCATACTGGGGGAAATTCCGGCCACTGATCCACCAAGAATTGATATTTTCTTTAATGGATGGAAAGGTTTAAAATGGTTCGTTTTTGTTGAATAGTTACATTCAAATTTTCATCAATCAGACAATTTTAAAGATTGATTTAGTTGATTGATGGAATTACCTTTATTTAAATTATTAGTGTCTCAATAATATTATCTTAAATTATCATATTCAATTTTTGCTCTTTTATTCAAAGAGCAGGAAAATAGTTGAAATTTGTCATTCGTCCTAGAATTTCTTGACCTAGAATTAAATAAAGAAAAATTAATCTCTCAATTTAGACCATTTCAACACTGATAAACATGAAATCAGTCGATCGGCATAGATTTGAATGCATATCTTTAATCTAATAAACCATGTTTACCTTAAATAATGCGGATTTATTGAATTAATTATAAAGATAGTATAAACGATCATAGAAAAACTTTGTCTTGTGTTATTTTTTTTTTCCATGAAATATATTTCTTAATTATTTTTATGCATTTGGCGCAGTATGTCCGAAACATGACTTTTGCGCCATCAAAACAATGTTAATTATTTCATTATAGTCACTTGTGGAAAATTACTTTTTTCTAGATTTAATTTGCATTAATAATTAAACCAAATTTTTAATCAGAGCTTTTACAAAAGTGATGGATATACGTTCACAAAAGTTAATTTTCTCCATGCTCGCACTGGTGAAATTTGATTTTTATTTTCTGTTATAAATTGTTGAAAATTATTATATTATATTTCAAGATTCCTTAAAAATAGAAATTTAATTTGTTAATCAAGACCCAAGTATCATTGAAAATATAATTTTTTGGTATTTAATATTGTATAAAAATCAACTTTATACTGTAATATTTTTGGAAGGTATAGCTGCAAAACTTCAAGATTTCGTTTAACGTTTAAATGATTAAAATTCTAATTAAGAATTTGAAAAAAGATACCGAAATGCACATCTATGGTCTCCACGATATACGCGTACCAAATATGGTAGCTGTAGGTCGAACGGTCTGGCCAGTAGAGAGCCAACACATATGCATGTTGAGCTTTATTATAAGTAGATGATGGTATTGTCACAGATTTTCCTATCCTAATCCATCGGGTTCTTTTTACCTGTATAGTGGGTGTGTAGAGTGTGAGAGGAGATGAACACACAATGATCAGTCCTCAGTAGACGACATAACACAAACATTGTTTATCTACACGACAAAGTCAGGACAGCACAAAGACGACAAATATTTACAGCACAACTATGCACTGGAGACAACTATAAAAACCAAGACGAAAACACAGGACAGCTGACAATAGTACTCTACTGCAGACAGTAGCTCATGGTAGCAACAGTAGTCCACAGGCAGAAATTCCAAAGAGACAACGTGCACAGCTCACAAAGTGGCCAGACAGGATTCAATAGGAGAGAGAATCATTAAGAGATTCTTAGGTAGTTCTCTCCGGAACATGCTGAAACTTCAGTTCTGTCTCTTCTTGCCTTCGCTGTCAACTCACTACTTCACACAATGGGACTAATCCTCAGTTCAGGACAGCTCTGTTCCCGACGACGACACAACAGGCTATGACACACGACACAGGCTTCGTCAGAATAGGCCACACAGCAGTCCGTTCAGGACTCCTCAGTTCAAGACCTCAATATTTAGTATATATATAGTATATAGAACTCTATATTAGACATCTCAGTTCAGGTCTTCTCGATTCAACTCCGCTGCTCTTCTTGTCTTCTTCGTTGAACACTAGACCGTTCAACTTGATTAATCTTCAAGACCTCTCTATTCAGGTCTTCTCCTTTCTCTTCTTACACAGCAGACTGGATGCCAAATACGACGTGGTTTACGGAGCACCTAGCCCTTCAAGTTTGGGACTTGATCTCCGGTAATGAAAGGAGTAGCGTAAGGCCTGGCTTTCAGTATATGCTGTGACAAGCTACGATGTCATCTGATGGTGGAACACCGCAGACTGGCTGCCAGGCCAGCACCAGAATATAAACCAACGGGAGGCAGGGCTAACAGACTTCTGGACCAATCATAATCCTTCTGGATTTATCTCGACTCCTAATGTACGGATCGAGAAAATTCTTTATGTTGCGTATATTATCCATTTTGTGGCCAAAGTCGGCCGATTCGCCTCCAAAAACTAAATGGTCGCCAAGCCCTGAGACCTCTGACGTCACACCCATTCACTATTCGATACAGATTACTATAAATCTCTCTTCCTTACGATGACAGTACCAGAGCGAAAAAGCAAAACTATGCGTTCGCAACAGTATTATACCAACAAAACAGCCTTCTCATACAACCTATAACATATTTTACAAAGAACTAAATCATAAAAAGCGAAATAGTTTTCATAAATTTCTCTTTTTGTGTTCCAATTAGGACATTGCTATGTTCTCCCTTTTAATGCATACTAATGAAATTGAAAAAAATGGGCCAAATGTTTCGAAACAAATGCCTGTCAGAGGAATTTTAGAGCAATATATTTATTTATTTATGTTAGTTAGCAAAATTAGCATTTACGAAACATGCTAAGATGAATAAAATGCATTTATCATAACTGGACGATAAATTCAAGAAAGCAAATGAAAAGGATACCTCAATGGATGAATGAGGTTTTTTTATTTCCAATAATCAAACTTATGGGAATAAGAAATTAATTAAATTAATTAACAAGTATTAGGCACAAGCGTAAAAATGAACAAGTAAAATACTGATAAATTGACAGGGATGAAATATTTAAAATAATAATAAAAGAGAAGCTAACTTTTAAAATTTGTTTAAAATTATATGCCTATTTTAAAAATTTTAAATGGGGAAAATGTAGTAGATTCTGTAAAGGAGACTGCTGCCATTACTCCTTTGTTGGTGGCTGTTTTGATTCCCAATTAACAAATTTTCTTGAGAAGTAATTGTTCTTTAAAAAATTTTAGTATTGCACTTTATGTTTTTTTAACCAGAATTTTAACCAGTCTTTACAAACAAAATTTTTATCTTTACAACAAAAATCTTTACAACAAAACCATTTTTTAACCAGTCTTTTACAAACAAAATCTGACGTTTACACCGTAAAGTTTTACTTTCTTAGGCATGATTTATTTCAGAGTTCTCGAAGAATTTGAGACTAAAAAAAATATAAGTAAATTAGTTCTCACTTGCTTGAAGTTAAGAATTCTTCTCTGGAGAGTTTTCATCGGAGATGGTTGCTTTACTTTTTAAGGGATAATTTGATAAATGAGCCAATGATAGTAGTTTTGTGTTTGATATTATCAATCAAATGAGTCATTCTTGAACATTCGTAATTGAAGTACCGAAGCCGGTAACTTTTATAACTTATCAGCAGCATGGTTTCAAATATCAAGTATCAAAGGAAATAAATGCACTTTTACGTACGAATGATAATATCTTTAGTCAAAATCTACTCTAAAATATGTATCTTAATAGCTAATAAAATTTCGACTAATTTTTTTAATTGAATATACTGGTTTGCGGTATTTTTACATATGAGTTCTTGAATAGTATCCATAGTATTTGAATAGTACATTAAAAATATCCGATTAACTTTGGAATAATTTTAACAGATCAGAAGATTATGAAAGTAAAATCATTTAGTGAAAAAATGTATGTACATCATGAACATATCACTATGACCATCTTTTCTGTCTTTGAAATATTTTCAGAAAATAGATATTTCAATCAGTTTTCCAAATAAATGGCGGAAGTAGATTACGTACTAAAGGGGCATCATAACTGTTCTTTTAACTCAAACTTTGAAGCTATAATGCGCTTTAAACGAAAGTCAATAAATATCCCAATAAATTTGTAACTTTTTTTCATCTAGATAGGATTTGCATACAACAAAGCAATGAAAGACAGGAAAGATATATAACTTAAATTGAATTGATTCTTAACCCATAAGAAGAAATCGGTAATGTTTCATCTATTTCTCAGGAACAAAATTCATATCAATTCCTCTACCCACTATTCAAAATATTGCAAATCTAAAATTATAAAATGTAGTTAATTGAAGTATTAGTAGATATAATCTCATAATGAGATGACAAAACATAAACTTTAATATTCAAAATAGCAATATTATATAAAAGCAGATTTATCTTTAATGAAAATCTTGTCTTTAAAATAGACTTAAGGAGATAATATCGAAGTGTTACCATTGTGGTGATTAAGGTTCTTAAATGTGATCGAATAAAATCAACATCAGTAAAGCATATATTTTAGCTATTTATGTACATTTCTTTCTTATTATCGATTTAAAATAAATAAAAATCACGAGTTTCTTTCAAATTTCGCAGTGAATTCATGTTATATATTTATGACACTGTTTCATACTTATTTTCCAATCATATTTCATCTTCAACTCAAAGCCTAAAACTTGCAACAATGTAATCTAAGTTCGTGCCTATCATATGCCTATGACTGCATGCATTTTTTTATCTTCCCAATAAAATTCAAAGTGGAAAATACGGAACATATTCTTTTAACCTACACCGAGCTTTTCATATATATACATAGAAAGTGGAAAATGATTGAAGACATAAATATCTAGATTCATTTAAACGTTTTATAGGTATGGTAAATTGCCATTCAAATCTCTTTCGTATTTGGAGAAACAATTTGTCAGAGATATTTTCCAGCTCAAAAAAAGTATATGTTTTGGCAACTTCCCAAATTGATTTCTGTGCCCAAATTTCCGAATCAGGTAGGCTGAGAAAGTAACTTTGTGTTGGAATATAATTTCATTAAAGGAAAAATAAAGAATTTTTTTAATATAATGTGAGGGTGTTTTATTTGGGTCTTGGCATTCTTTTATTTGAAAAAAGAGTAGAATTTTTATTAAAGATCTGGTGTTTCTAAGCTCTTAAAGCATGTGCTTTATGCTTCCTTATAGAATTGATTTAGGAATATAAGAATTTACAGCAAATAAAGGAAAAAAATGTATCTAACTATTATAAAATGAAATAGCTTCCTAACTCTACATTATTTGAAACTGTTTTACTCATTGCGGTGTTTTAATTTAATCGCTCATTTATCATTGATCACAACTAATTGCTAAGTTTAAAAAAAATCTAATATTCATCTATTTATAACTGTTAAATAAATTATTTTTAAGAATCTTTTGTAGTTCAAAAAATTAATAATATTTAAGCAGGAATACGTAAAAATAAATTATTACATCCTTGCCTCTTTAACAATTAACAATGTTTTTAGCGTCAAAATTGCTTACAAGTATTAATTTAATTCGCCTTAAGAATTTTTTTATCCGAAATGAGAAAAATTTGTGCCTAATTTTATTAACTTTGGGTTTTCAAGCAACACTAGGACTATTTTCGGACTACCACGTAATTTCGAATTGTGACCCAAAACCACAATAGCAGAAGGATATTCGGTGCCAACAAATTTAACGTACGTCAGACCCGCTTACACGACGATCCTTCAATGGAATCGAGCTTCGAAATTTCCGGCTCTGAGATCAAGACTTTATACCATAAGGTCACCACTGCCATAAATAGTACTTGTATACACACATATCAAGTATAAAAAAATAATCAATAATTTATATGAATATCAACCAATTACTGTTACGAAGCTTAATTTCGATTATCTGCACGAATAATGTCATCGTAAGAAAGACCGTTGTACGAGCAGCCCTTTAATGCTGATCGGAGACCGCATCATTGACCTCAGAAATTGGTAACAAACTCGGCTATCATTTGGCGACTTCACGATTAATTTGGTGACGAATTTGACAGTAAAAGGGATAATGCTGGAAACTGAGAATTTTCCCTCTCCATCCAATAGGAGCTAAGATACGCCCTGATTGATGTAGAGGCTCTAAGCCCAACTACCGGGAACTATAAAAGGTCGCAATCTCAAGCTGTAATGCTCTTGAATTAGTCGTGCTGAACAGTATTCGCCGACAAGTAAAGAGTCTTGTGATAGAGAGATAGTGAAGGAGTCACGGTGGAATCAAGCTAGTTCTAAACTGAGCTGTGTGTCTTGTCGTCTATTGTAGAAGCAACATCGAATCATGTGCAGCCAGTCTTGTGGTCGTGAGCCGAATGATAAAGTTAAAGCTAGGGATTGAGAAGTTCCAGCCATCTTTAAAGACCGTAGAGCAAAAATTCCCTCTTCTACTGAATTCTGTCTGACTGCTTTGTGTGCTATGGACATAATTACTATCAAATTTCTATTTATGGGATACTATAAAAAAATTATAGTATTGGTCTTTGGTGTACATATTTGTCGTCTTTGTGCTGTCATGTCTTAGTATAAATAAACGTTGTAGTTGTTTTCTACTGATAGTGTTTATCTCACACCATACGTAGTTTGACGATGACTGACAAAAAAAAGAAAGGAAGAATATAGTTTTCGGATAAATTTTCGCTGTCTGTTCTGAAGCCGGATAATTTTTGTTATATTTTCGTTTTACAAAATATGAAATAATTGTAATTATTTATTAAAACTCAAAGACATTAGATATTAAATTTTCGAATAATTCAGATGTATTGATAAATGCACAAAATTGCTATAATTAGTGGAAGCCAAAATTCAGAAACTGATATGGTTGACAGATATACGGTAAAATGAAAATGCCTTTCTGAAGTTTATAAAAAGTTACGATATTTCTTTGTAGATATAAATTATTTAATTTCCAATAACTATTTCAAAACTGTCTGTAAAATTTCATAGTAACAAATGCTGCCAAATATTATACTTAATTAAATTATTAAAATACTCTTTCATATAATCTTCTGCTGTGACTTATATTTGAAGGCAGTCTCTTCCTCATTTTTGATTTGAATATTTCGTTATAAATTACTGAATAAAACGTGGCTTAATTGTACCACAGGTCTTTTACAGAACTACTAAATGCTTTTTCATTCTGAATGATAAGATTGTTGGCTGATGTACCGATGGTTACTTATGAATTTTCTAATGTTTTTGTCATACCATGCTTTACGTATAAATATGAATGACTCTTAGAAGGAATTCATATTGAATCTTTTCTAGTCAGATAATAGAATCATTCAGATTTCATAAAGATTCTGTTTCGTTTGTCTACAAATTTTTGATTAGTAAATATGCCTATTAGTGAAAAAATTTCGTGTTAAACTATTTAATTTTTTTGATAGAATAAATATTTCTTGTTATGGAATTTTCATGAAACTGCTTTGATTTATTTTTAAAGCTTTATATTTGTATTACAGCAGGTTAAAATTCTTATTCGAATCAAAATTCAATATTTCTATAGTAATATTGTCCTCATACAGAACATGGAAAAAAGTAAATCAATGATTAGCATTAATTTTCATTAATTGGAAGATTTTTTTATATGCAAACCAACAACTCATTGCTATTAATTTCAAATCGTGTTTGACTAAAATATATTACAAAAAATAAAAAAGTAGTAGATAATTTGTTATCTAGTATTCGCAGAAAAATAAAGTCAAATATAAAATTATTGTTTTAATTATCTTTCATGATTTTTCATATCATTTCTGTAACATTAAGTAAAGAATAAGGTTAAGAATTTTGAATAAAAAAATTATGTGTGACAACGTCAAACTTTTCATTTCAGAAAATCAACTTTGTGGGTTTAACATTTCTTTCATTTCACAAAATAATTAATAAGTGAAAAAAAAATTATTTATTTAATAATAATTATGTATTTATTTAATAATAATTTTAATAATAAATATTTTTTTAATTATTTATTTTCTACTTAATAATTTATGAATAAAACTTAATAAACCCATAAATAGTTTATTAATAATTGATAAATTTAATTACAATGAAATTATTTTAAGGATAATATGATATGACAATGTCACTAAACATTATTTTATTTAATTTTCCTTCTAAGGATTTTTATTTTATTTAATGTTCCTTCTAAAACAGAATTTTCTTTTTAATATGCTTTTAAACACTAAAAATATATCTAAAACAATTTAAATGCTTAAAAAGTTATGTGCTGTTTTAAAATCATTTTTATGAATCCGATAATAATCTTATTTTGATTATCTTAAGCTTTTCTAGGCATATTTATATAACATAACCTTGAAAAATAATCCGCCTTAAGACCAGAGACTGATTTGATACACAGAACCCTTTAATCCTAAAGTTTTGAAACCCATGGCGAAACACTGCAGTAAAAATTTATCATAAACAAGCAGCATTAAATTGAAAACATGGAGAAGAAGTCGCAGAGAGATTTGTATGGTTTCTTCCTCAGAAATTTTCTACGAGAGTCGACACAGAAGGATATTTGAAGAGAAAATTGTTTGAAAGTTTCCTAAGTTGAAGTCAGATCTTGTTTCCTTTCAAGGAAATACGCAACAGAAGAATAGCATTTTTAAGGCTTAATGGAAAATATGTGACTTTTCAGAAGGCTTTCAATTTGGGAGATTTCCCAAGAGTGAATACTTCCGAAGAGGAATTCTGTTTCTCTGCGACAATGTCACACAACCTGAAAGTTATACTCTGCTGTTAAGAAACTCGAATCCTTGATGCTAAATTATTGACATACATGATGAATGAATGTCGAAAAAAATTCTAGAATTGATTTATGCAATTGCAGAAAATTCAATTTTTATATGATTTTTACATTGATGAATGCGAAAAATCTTCATCAAAATTCACTGTGGAAAGAGCTTCATAATTATAGGGCAACATATGAAGAATAAAATTTAATTTCTATTTATAAGCCGAATGAATTAAATCTCAGATTATTATTCTAAAATTTATTTTATCGCAATAACTGATCTCAGTAGTTATTTAATTCATTTTTCTGATTTGCCCTCTTTTTGAATTATAAATTATTATTTATCAGCTCGGCAAAATCAAGCATAATCTGACACAATTAAGCAAAAACGTAAAATTATCGTTGGAATGTTTAAAGAACATGAATAAGTATTTCTTCATATATATCAATCTGAACGTGGAGAAAGAAATTGTATTGATAAAGAATCATATCAACAATAAGGATAAGAATGAACCAAATCAAGATTTAATAAATATATTTTAACTTCACTCATAACTGCTATAACCTTTCACTCGGCAAAGAATGCACTAAATTCTTAGCTATCCAGTTTTCCCCCCAAATTTTTATGTTTGGTAATATATGAGTCAGGCACTTTAAATGTGCTGTGAACGGTTGTAGATATTTAAGTCTCAAGTTCAGCAGTTGGAAGCAATGAAACAAATAACTGTTGTTTAATATTGCTGTTGTTTATGAACATAAAAGAAAGCTCAATTCTCGTCCTATATTCGTCCTATTTTCATATCCCTGCAAAGTTGGGATATCCATTAAGGAACATCCTGTACTTGGTCTTCCAAACTGTGAAGGCATACGTTAAGAACAGATCAATGTCTTTATGGTTGCAACAATTCATTTGTGGAAATAAGAAAATTGGAACATTTTTTTTAATTATTTATTTAGATTTTTCTTATATTCATGAAAGAGAAATTTTTAAACTGAGTACATAGAACATTCTTAATGTTTTAGCATTTCCAAATATGTCTTATGGAGTTACTGTGAACGATCATTATTTTAATTTTAGAACTTCAGTGTTAATTATAGAAAATGTCGATTACATTAATGATGTTACTTGATATTGATTACCAGACAAATTTTTTAAACGATCCGCAGAGTTTTTATAACAAAACATAGATTAAAGTTTTAAAAAAATAAACTATTTAAAAATAATTTGCACACTTAAGTTCACTTTTCAATTTGAATTTTTTAAACTTATTTTTAGTAAATTTATTTCATAAATAATCCTATTTACGATAATCTCGGTTTATTTTTTAATTCTTTATTTCTTTCGAAGTTAAATCCTAATTTTGTAAAATTTATCTATATATATACAGGGTGTCCCAAAAAGATTGAAACGCGCTTTACTTCTTTAACCGTTAGAGATAAGTAGGTGATGTAATTTGAAAAAATGTTCAAAATAAGATAGGAGAGAAGATTACATTAAGAAAAAAAATTCACCTATGAATTTTAAAAAGTTACACTTTGTAAATTTTTATACAACCCCACTATGCAAATTTGGTCAATTAGAAAGTTTTTCCTTTCCATCCCAGAAGACCATTAAAAAAACTGCATAACTGTATCTTTAAAACTTTTTAAATAATAACACAGAAAAAAAATTGACTTATGTTACTTTTCCATGCCACTTGAAAGACTTTTTCGTCTGTGAAAATAGGGACCATATCCAAATTGATAATAGAAATTCTTCGATCAAAAAAAGATAATCAGTTTAAAATAAATCCAAAATGGCATTTAAATAGAGTCCTTATTGATGGAGTTAAACAGTTTTGACAACATAAGATTGTAAGAAGTGTAACATAAAAAATAATAATAAATAAAACGAAAATACATTTAAAAACACACGAATCATAAAGCATGCTCAAAATGTTTTCCATCAACACCAATACATAATTGGGCTCTTCTAATAATGCTCCTGTAAATATTTTGGAATTCTCCTCCTGTAATATTATTGCATGCATTAATTATCTTTTGTTTAAGGTCATTTCTTTATGTAACTTAAAAATAAATAAAAAAAACTTTAATATACACGTATTAGAAGCGGCTAAATTCCAGTTAAATGAAAGGCAAAAATCGTCTGGCAGTTAATTTGTTAGAATATCGGTTTGACATAAATGTGATGAATTTGAAAAGAATTAAAATTCTACCAGACTAATTTAACAGTATTTTTCTTTTTCATAAATTTTGCTATAGAATTCTGTCAAATGGCTTTTATTGATTTTCAATGAAATCTTATAAAATTTCTAATGTAAATTTAGAATACATGGCATAAAATTACTTGTCCCTGATAAGATTAAAACAAAAGACAATTCTGTAACTGCATCGTGAATCTACCGTAAATACGTAAAAATGTGTTTTGTTAATAATATAAAAAAATTTATGTGTTTATAAATTGTTGCAAATTTACATTTCCATTTTGGTATATGGTCACTAAAAACAGCGTTCAATTTTCAATTACGCATAACTCACTCAATTTTAAGGATACAGTTATGCAGTTTTTTTTAATGGTCTTCTGGGATGGAAAGGAAAAACTTTCTAATTGACCAAATTTGCATAGAGGGGTTATATAAAAATTTAAAAAAGTGTAACTTTTTAAAATTCATAGGTATATTTATTTATTTAATGTAATCTTCTTTCCTATCTTATTTTGAACATTTTTTCAAATTACATTACCTACTTATCTCTAACGGGTAAAGAATTAAAGCGCGTTTCAATCTTTTTGGGACACCCTGTATATATATCTATCTATATATATATATATATATTTCGTGAGACAGAAATAGATATGAACGCAATAAATAATCAGAACAATTATTCTTTTCAGTATATTTCTGTATTTTGCAAAGGTTATTCCGAAAGCGGCTTTGCAATCACTTGGAATAATTGCTCTAATCATATTCTTTCGTCCTTTCTTTAGTTAATTTTAGTGAATATAAAGTTCTTTTATTTCAAACTAAGTAAAAATAATTACATTTCTGTCATTATTTTTTTATTATCAACTTATTTTATAATTTTGTTATTCCATTTCCAGCATGAAATTACTCCTTAAGGTATCTGCCTGGGTTTGAATGCACATTAAAAAAATTTTTCGATTATTAGCTTTAGTAGATTTTCTCCACTCAAAACAATAAATAACATTAATTAGAATTTTTTTAAAAAAATAATTAATTACATTGATTGAGGTATTTTATGTAATATTCGATGAAATTAGAGAAAAACGCAAGATATTCTACTCTAAACTCAAGTTCACTAATTTAAATTATTTTTTACACAATATAGTTATATGTAATCATAAAGGCAATGACCTGAAAGCTAAGAAAAGAATACAAGTGAAAAAAATTATGGATCTCCGAAAATTTTTATAGTAAAAATATTAATATAATCATAGGTACTTCTGGCAAAAAAAGTGCTAAAAATTAAAAATTATTAATATTATTCCTAAATTCGCAGTTTATTGCCTTTATAAAACTTACGTTTATATAGAAGATTTCTAGAAAATATATCCATAAGTTTTTATGAAATTATGTTTCGCAATATTAAGTTTTGATGAAAAACACATTCTTTAAAAAAGGCTTTCAAAGATTTTTCTTTAGTATATATCTAAAATAATATTTCCTTTTAAATATTTAAAATATTCTTCTTTTGTAAAGCCTTGATAAATGCCTTAATTATGATTCCTATATTTGTTTATAATTTTTTTTATTTATTGTTTTATAATTTATATATAGTTACTTTATTATTTATATTTATAATTTATTTCTTGTTTTAATTTATAATTTATTTTGTTTATAATTTTTTTCTCTCTAATTGTCCATTATATTATTCTCGAGAATTTTGTAGTTTTCAAAGACTGTCATTTTTCAGTAACTATTCGTTTGTTTTCGAAGTTACTGTATTATCTTCTGCATGTAATGGAATAATACCCAATTCATTAAAATTTCTATTATGCCAGAAAAACCATAATAAACCATAAAATCATAATTAAATAACAGTATCTATATATTAGTCCCTAAACACAAAGTTTCCAACTCAAGAAACGTATTTTTGGGAATAATTGCCCACAAGATTGTTCAAACATTCAGTAACATTTTGTATCTTCTCATGAAGGTATTTTTCTGAAGACTTTGGTCACATAATTTAATATAAGTAGATTTAAGAATATTCAAAATATTTTAGGGGTCCTATACTTGAGTCTATTTTTTACGTTGGTATTTGCACCAAGAATCTTTTCCCTTTGGGTATTCTCCATGCACTGACTTCTTATTATTGGAATAAACATGAGCAGGTGTAGAAAGTATTGCACTTTGAATCTGGAAACAAATTACCAACATTTGATTTTATTGCAACCCCATGTTTGCATGCATGATTTTATTGCAACCCCATGATTTTGTTGCAATGTTTAGTAATTTATTTATGATATTGTTTGTAAGATTTCCTTTACCTCTGAGACCTTTAATAGATTTTTAAAGCTCTCAATTGAATGCCCACTCGCATTTGAACATGCATTACACGCTTGCATTTGGCAAAAGAACATTTGATGAATTTTAGTCCATGAATATTAATGGTATTAAAGTTCAAAAAACTAACTTCTGGTTATTTCTTTGCTTTTCCTATTTCGTTTTCGTAAATGTTAATTTAATGAAATTTCTGTATCTTCGTAAACATTCCTGTCTTCTGCAATCGTAAAAATAAAAAACAGATTTTGGAATGTAAGTAATTGATCTTTCTAAGCAAACAATAAGAAAATGCGATTTTCAGTCAAAGACGGATTTGGTAATCCAGGCAGATGCCTTAACCTAGTTTGAAAAATTCGACAAGATTTTGTATACTTGAATCGATGAAATCTTTTTATCTAATACAAATTCCTAGAAAATTATTAATTAATAAATGGAAGTGGTCTAATAGTGCAGTAAATTCTGTAACCCATCATAAACATATCAAAGTCCTTTTCAAATTAATTGTTATTATCACAGATGATAGATCTTAATATATATTTAAATTTTTCAAGAAACATATTTTTATTTAAAAATAATTTTTTAAGAAGTATTTGGCAAAGCAACAATTTTCCAACTTTAGGTTATTTGTTGTTATATAAATTTTTGTAACTCGAAAAAAGATATTAAAAGTTTTCAATTCTTAATATGCCATCCAGAATTTTGCTTTATAAATTAAAATTTATAAATGTTAAAATCACTGTTTCCCCGAAAATTAACTAGAAATTTGGTTTTTGTGCTGCCTGAATTAACTACCGTTATAAAAGTTTTAGAAAGCACTAATAAACATTAAAGAAATGAAGTCGTAGCAAACTTTAAATGAGTAAACTAAAAAATAGGTTAAATTATCTTTCTTTTCAATAATAAATCCATACCAGAACCGAAAAATAAATAAATCTTAAGTCAAATTTACAAAAATGAAGTTATTTACAGAGTTACGAAAAAATTTTCAAATTCACTAAAATAGTGGATTATATGTTAAGACATATGGGATATATGAAATTTATTTTAACTTTGATTAATATATATGTATAGATATTTTTTTATTTAAATCAAAACATATATCATTTTTTTGGGGGGGTTGTCATTTTTATGGCTACCCCTAGTCAGAATATGATGCCAAAGAGGTTAAAAAGAAGAACCTAAAAGCAAGCGTACACAAAAAAATTATTTTGATATGTGACGCCAAAAGAAATGACGCTTGTCAGTTGAATATTGATGATATACCACATTATCCAATAAGAGCACTAATCTACGAAATTCTCTTATTCTGCACACCCCATACTTGTCACTTTTCACGTGAATTCAGTCAGCTCATATACCAAGTTTAATTTAGTTAAATTAACGTCGCGTTTTAACGCAACAATAGTGCTATTTTGAAACGGATCTCATAAATTTTAAACCACAAATAAATGACAGCACTTGATTTGCACGACTATCATAACCCCTCAAACTTTCCACAAACCAGCAGAAGGACGTTTGGCCCCGACAAATTTAACGTGAACCAGACTCACTTACAAAACAGTTTTTTGGTGGATTCCGATCTGCAATCTGAAACTCAACAGGTTCTGAAGTCGAAATCTTACTAGATCACCACGCACTCAGCACACATTCGAAGTAATGTAATGTAAATGGAATGAATGGAAATCAGCGAGGAAATTGGACTTCCAAACTTTAAGATCCGGAAACGACAAAGACAAATTCAGACAAAGTTTTCGCCGTGGCAATCTATTTTCAAAATTCCTCCATTATGGAAGTATGTAGTTAGTATTAGTTCGAAAAATAAAAATACAAACCATAAATGGTTTTCAAATATTTTATTTCCTTGAAGTAATATAATATTTATAGCCAAATGGAGTAAAAGGGCTGATAAAAAATGTGTTAAGAAGATGTAAAAAAAGAAAACTACATAATTAGATAAAATTTTAATATAAAATTAATTTCTTTCAAAACTTTCATAATTTTTTATGTTTTCAGGAAGAAAGATTTTTTCTTCGTACAATTGCTGCTACGTGAATTATTGAAAAGTGAAATTTTCATGAAGTTTATAGACAGATTTTTTTTTTATTCAAGAAACACAGAATCGACACAGAGTTAATTTATAACTTTCTTCGAGTAAGTATTACTAATTCAAACTTTAAAAGTATTGCTGTTAGGAGACTATTCGAATAATCAGATTAAGTCTTATTAATACGTATATTAATTTAATTTCCTTACTGAGCGTTTTTATTGTTTTCATTATTTCCTTCATGAATTTAATTTGCATCATTCAGAATAAACTCTTCAAAAATTAGAAAGGATTTAATGTTTAAATTAATTTCGTGGGATACAATTAATTACATCCGCAAATAATTTAATAAAATATTTTTTATAGTTTATGAAATTCAAATCAAATTTTAAACTTTACTTTCCTTGTTTAAAATTAGAATAGGGAGTTGTAACTGTGATATTATATTATATTTATTTAAAAATTTCAATATAATGCATACTTTAAAAAACCATATTCTTATTCTACCAGTCACTACTCTGGCATCAAATAAATTAATTATGTTACAATGGGGTATATTTAGATCTTTTTTATCTTCTAAAACTAATTTTTAAATGTATGTATATATATATATATATATCTTCTTCTTCAATTTGAATTAGAATAATTTTTAGATATTCGAAAAATTGCTTCCTAATGTAGTAATTATAGCTGCCTGTTCTACAGGTATCGAATCTAAATTTTATTGGGGTTTTATGAAATTTAACAATTGGAAAAAAATAGGGATACTTTAAAGAGTATGTTCGAATTTTAGTTTTTTTAGCGAAACCTAACATCCTTTTGTCCTAATATGGGTTGGGGCTATATGGGTTGGTCCTCATAATTTTGAACAGAATTCAGATAACGAGGCCAACGCATGAACTGGTACTCCTTCTCCAAACTTCCACGCCGCATGTCTGGGAGGAAATTTGGCAGTAAGGGATTTAACATACACCACACCTGCTTATACGAAGGTTCTTCAGTGGACCGGGTTTCTAACCTGAAGTATTCCGGTCCCTAAGCTGAGGATCCCATCGTATATAACAAAACTTTTCACATCAGAAATTTAGCTGTGTGATTATAATGTTTGTTAATTTAAAAAGTAATTAATTAATATAAAATTCTATTCAAAAGAAGAATTCTGTAAATATAATTGAACCAGGAATTTTTTTTAAAAAAAATCTTGCACAATATTCTGTATTAAAAATAAAGAATAATATGAATAATTTATTAATATTTAATATAATCATACTTAACACATTTAACTTTAACACGTTATACTACTTCACTCAATACAGTTGCATTTTATTTTGAGTTCTATGGAAAGGTTCCCTTTAAATAAACAAGGATTTACTTTTAAGTATCAAAATTCAAACGCAAAAGGATGAAGAAAAAAAAATGCTGTTATTGATTCATTTTATAAAATAATTGAAATCCTATTTAAGTTTTTCAAAACTACCTTCACATATACAGCAAAATCTTGAGAAGTGATCAGCCTTAAAGCTAGAAACTGGTTCAATATATAGAGCTTCTTCAAACTAAAGATGTTAAATCCTACATTTTATTGCGAACCACTGCACAAAAATTTATCATAAACAAATATTAAGTTTAAAGCATTGAGAAGTCACAGAAAGATCGTATTCTTTCTTCCTCAGAGCTTTTCTACGAGAGCCAAAATAGAAAGATGTTTCAATGATAAAACTGGTTAAAAGTTTCCTAAGGTGAAGTCCAATCTTGTCTTCTTTCAGGGAAATGCACAAAAGAATAATGGAATTTTTAAGGCATAATCGAAAATATGTGACTTTTCAGCAGACTTTCAATTTGGAAGATTTCCCAGGAGTAGATACTTCCGAAGATGGATTTTGCTTTTTGAGGCAATGTCGCAAAACCTGAAAGGTATACTCTGCCATTAGAAAGATCGAATGCTTATTGCTAAACTATGGATATGCATTATGAGTGTAAACCAAAATATTCTAGAGTTTTGAATTATTCCAATATTAACAGAAATTTCAATTTTCATATTATTTTCTACATCGAAGAATAATTAAAAAGCATTTTATATTGCATCATTAAAACTCCAAATTTAAATATCATTAAAATTTTATTGAACTACAAATACGTGATAAAACTGTAATATTATTAATAAGAAGATCGAATTAAATCGCAATTTATTATTTTTAATTAAATTCCTTCTCGGTATTAGAGCTTATAATTAGTTTAGAATCTGTTTTCTCTAAACTATCTTTGAATATTAAATTGTCATTTATCAGCGGTGCAAAAAGGGAGCATAATCCGACACAAAAGAGCAAAGATGTAAGATTATTAGAGTATTTAAAGGTCACGAATTTTCATATCATGGTAAGAATAAGTAAAATATGTATGCACATACATCAGTCTCAATGAAGCAAAAGAAATTTTATTGATGGGTCATCACACGAATGATAATAAACAATATTGAGACTTACTAATCATATTGTAGGCATCATAACCAAGGGAAGCGAGTATTCCTCGTGACCATGAATCGAGCATGTTTTTTATTCTCTACCATGTTTTCTGTCCGTGAGATATGAAGGGCACTCTTCATTCCCTGTAAAAAAGGGTTTGTACTAGAGAGTTTAAATGTCATCTTCATATGAGCTAGAAGTCAAACTTCTGCCCTCGGGTACTCAGGGGGCTTTACCCTTACAAGCTTGGCTTAACCCATTGTCTTTTCCAGCAAGCCTGTCTATGGCAAATGCCATAAGTAACAATAATAATAAATATATTTTGATCCACACTCACAAATTTCAGAGCCTACCAGAAGCCATTGAACTCAACTAATTATTTACTAATATTATGGCATTTACTGAACATTAGAACTCACCAGATACCTTGAACACAACGTTTTCTTTACTAATATTATGACATTAAATTCTTAATATCAGAGCTTCTAGAATCCATTGAACTCAAAGAACTTCTTTACTAATATTATGCCATTTACTCTTAATAACAGAGCTTACCACAAAACGTAGAGCTCAATGACTTCTTTACAATCCAATTTTCAGCCTATTTTTGTATTTTCTCATATTTACTGATTATGAATTATTTTGTATAAATTGAGGCATAGCACTATGAAAGGTTGCTGGTATAGCAATTGGAACATGTAGAAAAAGCAACCGAAATGTTACTTAGTGCCGTGAAGAGATAGAAAAATTGACTCTCGCCATACACGAACATCGGTCATAAAAAAGTTCATATCAGACTGACTCGAGATAAGTTATGTTGGCTCAAAATCCTTCGTACCTTTGGAGACTCTGATATTGAAACATATATCTGAGTTAAATTTAAACCTCCAACTGTTAATTTTTATTTCTGCAAAACAACAACGCTTTACTTAATTTTAGTTTCTTCAATTTCCTTTCAAATTTGGGATATCCATGCCTGAACTCTCTGTTTTTAACTTTCACTTTTTAAACTGCAAAAATATTTGTTAAGATTAGCTCAACTACTTGAATTACCACCTACATTTGTGAGAAACATTTGTATTCAATTTTATTTAACTAGATTATTTTTTGTGAGAGGTACCCGTTAGTGAGAAATTTTGAAATTGATTTAATAGTAGATATTTGGTGTCTTAGAATTTTGAAATTTTAAATATATGAATGCTTTATATTACAGATTAGTGTTTTAATATTTTAGAACTTAATTTTCAACTGTCTGATTAATCTAATTAAACCTTGAATATTTTCGTGACGTTACATGATATTAAAGACTGATTTATATCAAAACCTCATAACATTTTCAATAATGAATTATAGAAGCGTGATTGAAATCAGAAAATATTTAAAGTAAAAAAATTCTAGAAATAGAAAATTTATACGAATTTTTTCGTAGAAAATTTCTATGAATATATTTTTTTCAGAACTCAAACAAAAATGAGCTTTGAAAAAGAATATTTTAATATATTATTTTACAAATAATTCTTCAGTTAATAAATACTTTTTAATTCTATATTTCTTCAGAGAATCCATAGTCTAGTTAAAATAGAAGAGAAATATATATGACAGAATAATAATAATATAGATAGGTAGATAGATTAAGAAAATTGCTAATAAAAGTCTATGAAATAAACTGGTATACAAAAATATTGCTTCGTGATTTTTTATAAACAATATCAATCATCTATATTATCCATTTATCAATTTGCATACAAAAACTAGAATAAAGAAGTGTAATCAAATCATATGGAAGTGTAGGTAAGGCCACATTTTCATGAATCAATAACATTAGCATTTGCTCTTTTCAATTTATTTCTGCATTCATTAGCAGGTGATGAATATATTTTAAGTGTTTGCAAAAAACTATAATAATTATTCTAAATACAATTCGGAAATCTTAAATTATAGCTCAGAAAGAAATTGCCTATTCATTTAATCATTATTTGACATCATATATTTTTAAATTGCATTGACTACTTTTAATAAGGTTATAAAATTCTTTCGTTTTATGAAAAATATTTTTTAAATTTTAATTTGTCATGCAATTAGTATTTATTTTCAGTTTTCTTTCATAATTTTATTATTCAAGGTTTCTTAACAGTATTTTAACTAATCTTAAAATAATTGTAAATTTGAATATAAGAAAGCAATTTCTCCTATTTAAAAAACAAGAGAGAGAATAAAAAAGAAGAAATAATTTTAATATATACTAAAACATTTCATAAATATCTGATAATCTTTTCATATAAGATGCTATTATCACTAACAAAAGATTTCAGTATCTTTTCGCTCAAAATTTGATAAATGACTTACATTCTAAATAAACAAATTCTTTGGAAACTTTTACTCAAATATTCTTTACGCATTAACCCTCCTTACATTCTGTTAAAAATATTTGCCATTATATAAATATTCCTAACCCCAAAACTCTGTTAAAAGTTTTAACTGTTTCATATTCCTTACAAAATTTTATTTCTATAATTTAAAATTTGAACACAAGCAGAATCATTGTTCAAACAAGATTTCACTTCTTCTTCTTGCATACAGCCGATCACTGCGCCACCACTGAACGTAGCAGTATCGACAGGGAAAAAGCAGGATTTCACTAGAAGTTTTTCGCTTATTATTACCTGAAACAAAACTTACAATAGAAACTTTAAATGAAGGACTAAAAATTGTGTGATTAAAGGGATTAAAATCCAAGCCAACACCAAAAAATTATTTTTTAAGTTATTTAATAATAATAATGATATTTAGGAAAATAAAACTTAGACTACAAAAATATGAAAACTTCGAAGACAGATAGATATTCTGAACTATACATAAATATATAACTATTTTCAGGTATGAAAAATTGTTGGCTTGTTTAAAGAACTCTAGAATACATTACATTTTTGTTATAAATAATATAAGTTTATTGATATTGTACATTTATTCCAAAAAATAATTTATTATAATCTATATATAAAAGCCTATGTGGACGCAAAATCATGCTGATTTTGTTAATCGCAGTTTGGCAGCACTTCAATCTTGCTCAGTTACATTAACATGTTGTTTGATGAGATTTCAAGCTGAATGGGCTGAATTTGAACATAGCTGCTTTCAAACTTTTTTTTTTTTTTTTGCTTTGCGTTTTGCAAATATCAATTTTTTTAGCTCCGTTTCTGTGGTATAGTTCCTAATCTTGAAAAACTGTGAGCAAAGCACATTTTTTTTTATTTTGTTTCTGTGGTTAAATCAGAAAAGCGCTTAAATCAGAAGTTATTTGTGTTTACAAAGAACTTTTTAACTTTCTAATGTACTTTTTGCACATTTTTTACATCTACCTTTGTTTTATCATATTATGCAATAAATTATTTGAATATATCTTTTAAATAACGTCTAATTTCTAAGAATTTTACATGCACCAGTCCTTCTAACCCGACGACTCTTTGGAAGAATCGTATTTTGATCC
Organism: Argiope trifasciata; assembly: GCA_026543055.1. Taxonomy (NCBI): domain Eukaryota; kingdom Metazoa; phylum Arthropoda; class Arachnida; order Araneae; family Araneidae; genus Argiope; species Argiope trifasciata. The sequence goes on from JAPMOQ010009202.1 coordinate 109,026, forward strand.
TAAAGAGTTCAAATTCCGAATTCGAGACCTTACCACCAAGCTTCCGTGGAAATGAAAATTTGGGGATATTTTGTGGCAAAAGTTTGGGGGTGAGAAAGTTTGGGGGGGTTTGTGGCAAAGAGTAAAGTAAATTCGTGGTCACTCCATGAATATGAAATATGTTAGAAGAATCCCATGTTATCCTAATGCGTAAACTTATTCAAGAAAGTTTCTTTAAGCACCCGAAATCTTTTACTTATCACACGTTATTTAGAAACGCCAATTCCAAATACTACAACAGATATGAATAAATAGATGAAAGGAAATCGAAATATATTGAGTACCCAAATTACAGACGTGCAAAATCCTACAGGGTTTTCACCCTCGAAATCTAGTTTTCTAACTTTCATCACTCCATTAGTGAGAAGAAAAGAAATAGTGGCGAAGAGAAAAGTAAATTCATCATCACTCCATGAATTTACTCAAGAGTCACTTATTAGACAAGTGTAGTTCTTTCAGAAAGAATTAATCTTTCCTGAAAAAACTACACTTGTCTTACTGATGAGAAAAAACGGATAATAACATTAACGAACCCCTAAGAAACAAATATTTCTGCAACTAAAGGTTGTCTCAAAATTAACGAAAGTTTTGAATTCGTCACTATTAAAGTATTGCAACTCTATTAAAAATCATTTGACTGCTGGTAGCTTAAGATTAATAAAAACGGCGCATTACATGATAGAACAACGTCGTTGATGAACAATATTTCAAAAATAATGAAAGTCTGTTTGTCACAGTTCAAAAGCTTTACAATCTGTCGCCAAGATAGTGTGATTCATATCACCAATGGATTTTATTTTATGGGGATATTTGAAATAAAATTTTTATATCAACAAACCCACGAGCAATTTTCAACAAAATAGTATGTGTGTGTCAACAAAGTCATAGAATTAGACCCTATACAGTGTATAACTCTATCCTCTTTATTTTACAATTTAAAAAAAATCGAACAATTAAAACATAAATCCGTTTATTAATAGTAGTGGTATTTAAATCGTCTATTAACACTATTTCTGTCGTGTAACGCTTCATTTTTACTAACCCTAAATTATCAGCAGCCAAACGGTTTCTTAATAGGGTAGCTGCGCTTTTCTGCAAGAAGGGTGGCAAATTTAAATATTGAACTAATTTTGGAATATCCTTTATAATACAAACTCTAATCTTTAATGTCTTTCGACTATCTTAAACTTATAGCTTTACTTCCAATGAGATAAATTTAAAAATGGTTGTATTAAATCAGAAAGAAAAAAAAAGTCATCGTTAATAGTTTTGTCTTAAATCTACAAATCTTCACCCAAATTCAGTGGTTTCGAAAATCAAAAATATATCATTTGCATGATCTAAAATTACTGTTTTTAAAAATTTGTGTCAATAATTAAACCCCTCTCAGATTTACAATTTTAAAAATTAGAGTTTCAATTTCGAGTGTGTTTACTCCATTTAATGTATTATCACATCTTTTCATTCTCTCAAATAAAATAATATCTATGACTGAATTGGGCAAAAAGGCAGATGTGAAAAATAAAAACTCATAAAGATGATGTAAAAGAGGAAATTAAATAATTAAGTCGAATTCGTAATGTAAAATTATTTCTTCCAATTTTTGAAAATGCACCTTAATATTTTTAAAGCATTTTTTTGTTCCTCAGTACATTTATTAAAGCGATAGTTTTTGCCAATTAATTTCTTATAATGTTTCTTGGAACATTTTTTTAATTGACATGTACAAACTAAATTTTTGACTTTACGTTATGCATCTATTCTTATATAAAATATTTGAGCAATTATTGGAAGATGATTCTCAAAAAAATGAATTTAAAACTTATTATTCAGTATATTTTTATTTACTCTCTTTATTGATCTTTTTTCATTGTTTTCGTTTCCTATTTCATTAATTTAATTTTGATCTTTCATAATAATATCTTCAAATATTTGGGACTATTAAATAAGAAATCAGTTTTCACTGGATGCAATTATTTTTTATTGATAAAAATGTTTTGATAATTTTACTAAATGTTTTTGGTTTTTAATATTCAAAATAAAAATAAATATATGTTTATTTTAAAATAAAGATGCGGTAGTTAATTATGATATTCAGAATATATTTATTAAGATTTTTCAGGATAATGAGTTTTTCATGAAAATAATATTCTTATTATACTATTTACCATTATATCTTTAAATAACTTAATTTGAATATCTTGTTGAATTTTTCAATCATTATTATCTACATAAAGTAATTTGTTAAACATGTTTTGTAGAATTAGGAATCTTATTCAATGAAGAATTATGACGTTTTTCTTAGTTGTTTTCTATAAAATGGTTCCCCTATTTAAGCATAATATATAAATTTTTGTATTTATTGATAGCACAGAAGAACATGCATTCAGTATTTTTATATTAGTGACTTCTATTTGACTTGCTTTTGTCCACTGAATAAAAGAAAACGGATTGCATGCTTATCATATCAACACTCATATTATTTAATACCTTCTTTTTGTATTAAATGTCTTGGAAAATGTGCATAAAGAAAAATATAAAAACTGATGGCGTATAATGCTCAGAAAGAATAGGTAATATACAGTTAAGCAAATTAAATTAATTTGCATAACCAAACACACACACACACACACACACACACATATATATATATATTCAAAATTTAAAAATTTAAAAATTTATTTTTATTTCAATACCGTTTTTTATACAATGTCAAATGACTTATTATTTTTCGTCAGCAAATGCAAATTTTGGGCACTTGAAACACGTGAATAATTAACAAATATGAGGAGTATGGAGTGCTCAGATGAATTTCTGCCACTTTAAGGCTAGGCCATTAGATTTGTAGATCCTCATTGTAAAAGCCACCTCTTGAAACAAAATGGCAAATTTTTTGGAATAATAGGTACGTGGGAATCAAATCCTTTTTTCTCCTTCAGAAGCTCCTGTAATAATGGTAATGGTAATTACTGTCAATCTCTGTGATATGAAGCCTGGTGCAGTTGTACAACCGTTAAGATTTTGTATCAGTTCAGTATCGTGCAAATTAATTATGGCAGACTCATTTTTTTATAAATTTTTTCATTTCTTGGAAATTATCTGCCTCAAACTAGTTTCAATTGCATTTTCTTACAAAAAGTGTTGTTCTTAACTGGTTCAAATTGGTCTGGACAGATAATCATCACATGTAGAGCCTTTTACAATCAGTTGCGTTTCAGAAGCTATAAAAAGAGGTCAATTGTGAAAATTGCCTTGTTTTAATGCATGTTAATAAATATATATCATTGCCAGGAAAAAGAATAGAATTGATACGTTCAGTTAGTATGCTTCAGGGGCAGTAAGAGATATTGCAATATCATTTGGAGTTAAAAAATCCAGTGTTTCTAGGATAATTAATCAGCAAATTAAGTTTGGAACAGTTTCTCCAAAACAAAAGAGTACATATGGATGTAGACACAATGCAACACTTCGGATAAACAAATTTCTAGCACAAAACAGTGAAAAGCGTCCTTGCAAAACATTAATGAGAATTATTAGCTTCTGATGTGAGCATTGGTTCATCAACAATATGACGAAAGCTTATTGAAGCAGAAAGATGGGCAAGAGCCCTGTCAAAAGCAGTTGTTAATACTTATAATAAAGAAAAAACGAATATCAATCCTGAACTGATAAAGGCTGGAATAAGGTTGTATTCGGGGCCAAACCTTTTTTCGTGCAAGGAATGCAACTAACAAGTGTCAGACGAAGTGCTGGAGAACCATCAGTCAACAACATCTTAATCAAACAGTTTAATACCTTAGAAGCAGATGTTTTGGGGTTATTTTACCTCTGGAGGGCCAAGAAGCTTAGTAACAGTTGAAAGGAGGATGAACTTTAAGAAATACATTTCAATATTTGAAGAAAAAATTGTGCCTCTCCATATCTTGCTCCATACCACAATTCCAAGCTCGTAAAGGATTTTTTAAAGAAAATATATTAACAGTTTTGAATTGGCCTGGTAATTCAAAAGATGTAAATCCCATCAAAAATTACTGGAGCATTCTGAAGAAAATAGCGAATAAAATGGACTGCCACACTAAGAAAAATATGGTTGAGAATATCCTAAAAGTTTTGTTACTTGTTGATGACATCAAAAGTGTATGTTATAAATTAGTGTAATATCCATGCTAAAACATGTACAGGATCTCATTAAGGCTAGAGAAGATATATTTACCACCAGATTGCAATACCATGCATGTCAGCAACTCTTTACTAATTAAACAACATAGGCGAAACTTTTTGGGCTTGCCCCAATTAATTTGCACAGTACTGTAGAACTGAAACGACAACTTTAATTTCTAGCTAATAGAAAGGTACACCGGATAACGCTAAGGAGTTAAGAAATTCAGTTGAGTAGGCAATAATTTCGTCATTGGCCATCACAGATCTAAGAATGTGTATAATTTTCAATTTCTGATCATACCTATTTTTTTATATTTATTTTATTGACCGACTCATTCTCTGGTGACAGTATTGCATTCACACACATCCACTCTTCATTATGTATATTAATCGCAAAATCGAGAAAAATGTGCATGATGAGGTCATCTTCTGTGACCAGTGGCTGTGAAAATTCTACTTTCTGAAGAATTTTCCCATCTGCGTCATTTCTAAATGCCCCTCTCTGATTAATAGAATCTTATTTGCAAAGACTCCTGGTTCATGGCCGTTGTACAATTATATGAGCTTGATACACTTAAGATTTAGTTTTTCAATCTTAGACCACAAAGGCGCGTCTTGAGCCATGAGCTTATTTCATCCACGGAGCGCCCCTCTCAATAACTGGTATTGTCTGTATAAATCACCAAGCAACAACGCCGGACATCAGCCTTCGAATGTCCTACAGACTGCGGTTTAACGCCTCTAATGCATGCTTATGAGGCATTGTATACTCGTCCCATACTATTAACTTGCACTGCTACAAAAGAACTCTCCGGTAACTATTTTTAGTAATGTCGCTGGTTGGGGTATCTTCGTTTCAAGATTAAGCGGTAATTTGAAAGGTACTTTCATAGCCCAAGATTTACTACTCTTTTTCGAAAGATTATGTTTGTGTTTTCTGGGCATTTCAATAAACTATCAAATAATAATAAATAACAAAAATTAAAACCTAAAAATGATGTAAAAGATGTCCACAAAATGAAACATTACCATCAAATAATTGCATCTTGTATTCCTGATGAAAGCGAAGAAGCGAATTCAATGCCAGTTTCTGATGTAAAAGAAAACATAAGTTTAATGCCAATTTCCAATGCAGGAGAGGAATGCAGGCCATTATTACAAAATGTACATGATAAGTTTATCATTTGTTTTCGTTAAATATATTTCTAAATTCAGCTGACTATTATGCCAATTTTTTAAACAATTGGTTTCAAACAACGAAAGGAGTTATTTTTCATTTTTATTTATTGCAAGTCACTTGTTCATAACTATGACAGGTCATAATAATTGCCAAACGTATTTCATCATATACTTTATGAAAAAATAATCATAATTTTTAATATTTGTCCTGGTTCTACATAGAGCAAATTACAAAAGAATCAATTGAATTTTAAGGAGGTAGTATTTCTGTTATTAAAATTAATAAAATTGCGGATTTTTTTATGCATTTAAAGAATGAATAGCTAAAATTACAATTGATTTACCAAAAAGACATTTAAAATTATGATCAGTGTTTCAAATTGCATTACAACTTGCTCTGACCCTTGCAATAAATCAAGCCGCAATTCTAATTTCAGGTCCTTTCTTATACAGTTACAAGTATGAAATATTTAGTATTTCTAACTTAATATTAAGACTGCTTTTTATCTAAAATTAAAGGAGGAATCATTGACCAACAAAGAAACAATAAAATTAATTGTAATAATTGTAATAAATGAGAAAGTAGTTGAGGAAATCCTCATTTCATAATCTATTGAATTTCATATCAAACGTGTGCAGTATCTAAAAAAAGTGATTTTTTAGAGTTACAAAATATCATTCATCACTACATCACTTTTTAAAATCACTCTAGTAACAAATGTTTGAAGTATTGTGCCTTTTTCTGGAACGAAACCTCTTCTATTTGCTTGAAAAAGTTTTGCTTACTTTGGCATTTCTTCATGAGGTACTGCAAAGAAAGGTACAGCATAAATACCGTTTCTTCTCTGAAATTCGGAGCGAGTTATTTATTTTACTTCAGGCTAATAAGAGAGAGAGTGGAATTTCATTCTGTCAAGGAAAAAATACAAATGAAATAAGAATTTTCTGCAGTGTTTTTCCGATACATAATTGGAGTATGAAACTTCAGCTGCCTTTTGTAGAATAAAAAATCTTCATTAACATTAACAAGCATAAATCATTCTGGGTCACTTATTTCTTAGATGCAAATATTTAGCCTGCAGAAAAATTCAAGGATTTTATATCATTAAAATGAGTAAATAAAATGACGGGGTCAGGGAAATTCTAACTGTATTCAATAGCAGATACTCGATTTAAGATGCATCAAACTTGTTTTCAACGTTTATAGATACAGTTATAGTATAAATAATATATCAATGGTAGTATCGCTGCAACAACAAAAAGATATTTTATTCCAATTAACTCAACAGCAAACGGCATTCCAACGGCAACGGAGTTCCATTACTTATAGAATAACTGATTCTAAAATGCATTTAGAATATAAATTACTTCTCAGCATTTCATCAGCGTGTATTACTTCGAATTCTCGGGATTTTTCTAATCCTCATAAACAAAAGGAATTATTTTCCAAAATTTCAAAAACATAGATATAAGAAAAATAAAGCTCTTCGACGATAAAAAAATCATATTTAATATTCTAATTATTATCAAAAAGTAATATTTTCTTTTTTAATTAACTGTATCTGTTTAAATAAATGTTGCGTGATTTGTTTCAAAATATTCAAAAAACAGATATGATTCTCATAATCAAAAAACAGTTTTATTTAAATATTAAATATAAAATTGTGCATTTACCTTAATTTTCTTTTATAATTTTAACTATTTCTACCTTTACTAAATCAAAGTGGATTCAAATATAATAGTTATTTCAATAGAAATTAGCATGAACTAGATTGTAATTTGAAACGATGTCATTAAAATTTTCAGTAATGTTATTAAAGTAAGTCCTTTTCTTCAATATCAAATGGAATTTAACAGCAAAAATGTAAATATAATTTTCCATACCTTTATTGTATTAATTAATAATAGCGAAATGAAAATTTGAAAACTCGCAAACATACGCTGTTGAAATTTTGTTTGATACCAGCTCAGAATAATAAATTTGGAAATCAAATTGTAACTTTATTGAGTGACAAAATGTCAAAGGTATCAACTTTCTGCATAATGCCTCAAAATCGATAAATCGCCAATTCGTCGCCGACTCATTTTGAGGCTTCAACAATTTTCCGCTTACGCATTTTGAGGCTTTAAAGATATTCAAACAAAACATCGTGTTATCACATGGTAATAATAAATAAATATTATAATTTTCTATATCACAAATCATTATTATAACGAAATAAATAAAAATTATCTGCGAGGTAAACAAGTAAAATACAATTGTGTCTGTTTTTTTAATTACTTTTGATGCATTTTAAATAAATTCTTGTACTTTCGAATGTCAAGTCAATTTGTATTATTTATTTAAAATGACAATCTCAATTTGTGACATTCAACTACCGCAACAAATATCTAAGGCAAATGTGAGTGTTTAAACATTCTTACAAAAACAGCAGTCAAGGGAAGGATGAAGTTACAATAAAGTACATATTTTCACAATGAAGGTTCCCAAAACAACTGCAAAATTAAAATTTATTGCACACTTCTTTAAAGCAATAAATACTTTTAATGAAATAAGGAGCACTCATCTTCATAATATCATCTAATAATTATGTATCAAATTTTCAGTTACCAATATTTATTAGCAATAAACTGTTGGTGAAAAATTAGTTTTATGGAATTTATTAATTGATTAACTAATAAGTAATTAATTAATACTAATTAAAAATTTGATAAAAATGGTTATGTGGAATCAGAATGAAACATTTCTCTAATTATCACGTCTCGTACAGTTTCGAGAATTATTTAAGAGCTTCTAATCCAGATTAATGACACGGATAATTTCCTTGTTATGCTAAAACTTTTTACATTGTTACAATTTTATACTACGGAAACCCTATAAATTAACGGGTCAAATAATAATATATCTTTAATTCGGATTATAGTTAATTGATTTTGAAAATAATCAGCTATCAAAGCTTAATTATATGGCAATTTTATAGATTAAAAAAATGGAAGCTCTGTCATTTTATAATACGTGGTTTAAGAATTTATGAGACCTTGTAAAGGGAATGAAATTAAATGTTTTTATTCAATTTCCATAGACATAGATTTTATTTTATTTCCGAAGTTATATTTACTTTCTATTACTAGTTTCCTTAAATTAATCATTTTTATAATTATAGATGAAAGCGTATATTCCAATCAGTTAATAATAATAACTTTGAATTAATATATATATATTTTAACTTAAGTTTTATTTGAATCAAAAATTCTATAATAATTAAAGGATTTCCGAGATGTGATCGTCTTATCATTTTTCTAAAACAAATTAAAACAATTTTCAAAAGACATTTCGAATGAAGCATATTGAAACTTGAGTTACAAAAACATAAAAAGTTACTTTTACTGATACTAACTGTATTGAAGCATACAAGCCAGATAACAACGTCTGGACACGAGTGTATATTTTTGTCTAGTGGTCTTGTTACTCGGCTATGAGCCCAACCGGTGCGAGTTCGATCCTACCCAATTCAACTGTCACATTAACTATTTATTAATACTAGTAAATTTTTAGTGTAGTGATATGTGACTTTCTATATTAAGTGACTCGTGTGACTTTCTATACTAATAAGTAGTTGTCAATACTAATTATTCTTACTAACAAACTAGATACTACTTAGTTTTACTAATAAGATAATTGCTAATTTTTGAGAATTATAAGATTTTATCATACATAAATTGGGCATTTAAAATTCTCATAAATTTATTGCGTTTGTAATGTGATTCCCATGAATCGTCAAGAATTTCTAACGTTTGTATTTTAAAATTGCTTTTTTTAATGAATTCTTTTAATGAATACCTTGGAACATAACTTTTACAGTTGGAGAACTAGCTATGTAATTGTGATAAATAAATTAATTACACGGTTTTCTGTGTATATTTTGTACCTGAATAATAATTTATGGTAGATTTAAAATTGCAACAATG
>JAPMOQ010009202.1:119956-142253 GCA_026543055.1 Argiope trifasciata
TGTGTGTGTGTGTGTGTGTGTGTGTGTGTGTGTGTGTGTGTGTGATTTTTTAACTACAGTATATCTGTTACAGCAACACTATAACAATATTAATGATTAATTTTGATATGAGTGATTCTAAATTGTTACAAAGAAAATATTTCATCTTCTACAAGAAAACAAAATATTTATTGGTACATTGTAGTTACATTTATATTATATCTAAAAAGTTATATTCATACACAGTGTAATTTTTTTTTTTTCATTTTTTATAAACTTTTAAGCATTTAGCCAATATGCATCAGGTTATATACTGACACTTCTGCTTATTAATATGTAAAAAACATATCTAAGATATTCTCAATTGTTTAATAGCTCGTTTACACAGGAGCCTTTTCTAATGACAATTGTGCAAAAAAGTTATGGCATGCATAATAAAATGGATTTAACCTCTTAATTTTTCAAATATTTTTATAAAAATGAATTTCATTTTTCAAATTCTTATATTATGAAAAATCTTTTAAAAAAGAAACATTTCTTTCAGAGAGCATTTTTACTGTTGCTTTTCCAATGTAAAAGTATAATTTACATCAAATCCAAAACCACTTCGTACTAGAAGACACATATGATAAAATTGATATAATCTCCTAATGTTTGTACAATTAATTTTATAAAAAGAAATTTTGTCTTTAATTCCTTATATTATTAATTTTTAATTTTAAAAAATTATTTTTTAGTTCCTCTTTTCAGCTTAAAAAGATAATTCACAAAAAACAAATTTTGTAGTAATACATGGAAACTTTCAGCTTCAATAACTCATTACAAAATACCAGAACTCACACATTTCTAATCTCAGGAATCCCAAAATAATTTAGTATTATCGTTTTAAAAGTATACAAATAAGTATATGTTTAATATAATTATATATTTAATATAATTACATTAAACATATATTTATTTATATACTTTTAAAAGTATATATTTAATTAATTTTAAAGTATACAAATTGTATATGCTTAACATAAAATACATTTAATGTACTGAGGTAATTTACTTTAAAGTTTATATATATATATATATATATATATATATATATATATATATATGAATGAACAAGGAATATTAAATTTAAAAACAGAGCATATGGTATGAAACGTAGTCTTGCCTAAAATTAAATATGTGACATGGTAGCACAGCACAGCCCTTGGTAGCACAGGTTGTTGCACAATATTGTGTAATATTATTTGAAATTAATCAATATTATAAAATATAATAACCAATATCATTTAATATTGTTCAGTATTTGTGTGCTACTAGAGACATTTTCAAGGAATAAAGACTACTTATGTTTGAGGAGGGTGGCTTTTTTTCTTCTTTTCATTGTTTTTATAAATGTTTAATTTCAAATAAAAATGCTGTTGAATCATATTATATGTTTCCTTTCTAATAAACTAATGATTCAATATCGGTATTATATATTTTATAGAAAGCTTTATACACTCTTTTCCAATTAATATATTCGACAACTTTTGGAATTCTTTACAAATATATAATGCTTTGTATTAAAATGCACTATAGATCAGTTAAATTTTTTTAATATTTAAGAATCCGTATAATATTTTGCCTTAAACTTGATGCATTTTGAGCATTCACAATCAAAAACAAGTGTCAAGAATGGCATAACTCTCGGTGCATTTAACCATTATTAAACTGCAGTTGCTGAAGCAAAAGCTTGGATATAACTCACAATTTTCTCAAATTACAAATCATCGATTTTTTTTTTCAATTTCAACTTTTTTACAAAATATTTCATTTACATCCATAGCATTAGCTAACTTATTAGCTGAATAGGTCGGTGTTTTACCACAGTAACATAAAATTGAAGGTGAAGATGAATGAGGATGTATTAAATGAGGAAATTTAAATTTAAATTTAAAACTTATAAAAATAAGAATAGTAAGAATATAGTATAAAAAATAGTTTAACAGATTATAATTGCAAAAAAAGACTCAAATATTTCCTAAGAAATAAAATTCGATATGTTTTCTCCAATCTGAGTAATTCATTTAAAAATTTAATGTCATTAAATTTAACTGTTACATTTTCAATATATTTTTTTCTAAACTCTATTTCTATTTGAAAATTAAAAAGGAAATGAAACATGATCTACAATCTATATTTTATAACATTTTGATTTTTTATGCCTATTTATGTAAAGAGAACATAACATGACATATTTATCTATAATGAAATAAATAAGTACTTTTCTACTATCGCTAAGGGACGGCAATCTGTTTAGTTACCAAATGAGCATTTTAATGGTTTAAGATTATCAAAATATAGATAAAAAATCATCTGGGCTTACGAGTTTTAAGCTGTATTTGGAATAATTTATCTGAATCAGATCAAAATAAAATAAAATAAGCACGATTAGAAATTGTTAGGAAACAGTCTCCGAGAAACAAAAATCAAAATAATTATAAATTTTTAATTAAAAAATAAAATATTATATAAATAAAAAGGTACTAAACTTTTAAAGGTAAATTTTTCCTACTGTTTTATTATTGATCCAGAATTTGACTTTGAAGTAGAATGTGTTTATGAATGATATTTGAAACCTATACATTTATTGATCTTTTCTTTATTCTTCTAAAATTAATTAATTTGATGAACAGCTTTCAAATTAATTTTTCTAATATTAAATTTTTCAGTTTCCTATATTATTGCTTCAATGAAAGACATTGTTAATATTTCTAATAAGCATTGTTATTAGCATTGGACGTTATTATCAAAGGATAGATATTGTTTTCAAGATGGATGTCATAATGGTATAATAGTTAAAACTGAAATATTAAAATTTCAGCCTCATAGTTGTCCAGTGAGAGTCTATGTGAGTGCTTAAAGAATTATTGCATGCACCCTATCGGTACTTTACCATATAAAGCTATTAATTTCTGGAAAAAAATTATTAAAATTGATTGTATATGCATTATAACTTTAAAAAAACTAGGTGGTAAGTGAATTCCTTTTAATAAGGTATTATTGCAGATCTGTAAAGGGCAAACATTTGTATTTTTCCTTAAATGTAGAAAGACAAACATTTTATTTTGCGTTAAAGGGAATAGTTCTATAATTCTAAAGTTCTATTTTGCATAAGCAGGCATATTCATAAAGCAGATCATTCTGTGAAATAAGAGATCGCAGAATCAAGAGGATATCTGTAGCTGAGTAGAACGAATATAGAGTATTTAAGTATCTGGAATCGCAGCAAAATTAACTTGAAATCATCTGATTTCTCATCGTCAAACACTTGTCTTTAGACAGATGTGTTGTAAATAAATGACGAGATATGGTTGAAATATAGTTTACATTCTTTGATGAAACCTCTTTCCAGTCATAGGAAGTAGAAGTGTTAGCAATAATGAAAGCCCCATGGAAACGCTTTCTAATGCAATTTTAAAGTATACAGAAAGGCTAATTAGCTGGTATCATAGCCTAAAGAACTTCTATAAATCTGATAGAAATTCCTTTTTTTATATAGATTATCTTTATTTCTTAGTGATGCATTGGAATTCTCATATTATCAATTGCGATACCATCTGCAAAATAAGTTTATGGAATTCACTATCAATTATTCTTTAATTTATAGAAATTCAAGCATTTGCCATATATTTTTTCTTTTCGATTTTCAATTTTCTTCCCACTCATTTTTTAAATGAAATACACTGACTACCAATAAGTATTTGGACACCTGTGATGGAAAAGAAAAACTAACTTTATTCAAAATCAACAGTTGGTAGAGCCTCCACGAGAGGTAATTACAGCGTGGACCCTCCGGGGCATTCTTTCCACAAGTCTTTGAATGACAGCTAGTGGTATTTTTTCCCTCTCGGCTGGGAGAAGAGATAGAAGTTCCTAACTCATCCCAGAGGTTCTCGATAGGGTTCAGGTCTGGACTCTGGGCAGGTCAATCCATTCGATGAACTCCATTGGCACCATACCAAGCCTTGGTTAACGTCGAAACATGACAACTAGCATTGTCACCTGAAAGTAACGTTGGTCTGCCAACTCAAGGCACATTCCGACAATCACCGCTCACCTTCCACTTCTTAATCACATAGGTCACTGTCGATTTTAAGTACTTCAGATAGCTAGATATGCTCCTTAATTATCGACCACATTTGTGATACCCGATAATAATACCTTTCTCGAAATCAGAGAGCTCCGAACTCCATCTTGCATGTGACTAAAGCTGATGTTGTTTCCTACACGATATATACCGGCGGCGACCTTGACTTATCTTAGGACCACAGATATCGTCATTTGCATAGGTTTCCAAATATTTATTGGTAGTCAGTGTATTACCTGGTAACCGGTACGTTGCTGCTGCAGAAGAGATTATTTTGGAAATTTTATTTGAAACTTGAAATGGCTATCTACCTTATTTAGAAATGATTGAAAGAATAATAATTACTTTCTTGTTAACAATAAATGCATTTAATTAAATCGAACGATATAAAAATGAGAAGTATAAAAATATTCATTCTGCTTTATTACTATACTTTCTAATTCGTGCATACTTTAGGGTAAGCAATTCGTTTTCTGTTTTAAGCAAAAACAAATAAAATTCTTGGCTGTCCGACTCGGGAGCATCCGACATACAACTAAACATTTGAATTGCATGGTTGGAAAAAATTTATCGCTCTTAGATAAACAATTCGACTGTGCATAAAAAAACAACAAACAAAATTTCATTTTTGTATCAGATATAATAATTCTACTATGCAAATAACCTCCTTGCATTACGGCAGCGCATAAAATATTTACTAATAAAAATTAGCTTTGTATATTAGATATAACCTTACCGCAAATTCCATCACTGAATTAGCAAAGTTCTAATGCAACCGGTTGACTAATACCGCCACGTACAGAATAGAAACAAGCAAACATTCATTTTTATACTTGATGTAATAATTCTACTATACTTAATGCCTTCATGCAAGCGGAAGCAATAAATTGGCTAAATTTTATCGCAATTAGAATAGTCTAGTAGCGCATAAAATGCAAACCAACAAAAATTCATTTTTATGTATTAGATAAAAATAGATTTATTACGATTAAAATGACAGATTGTGCCATTTTTCTTTTACATTTTTCTTTAAACCAAGACATGCAGAATTTTGTCATAATGTAACCATAAAACTATAACCATATACTATATTCATTTAAATCATTTGTGCAAAAGTCGAAATTCCTGTATAACAACTTGATTTTAAAAGAAATTCTAGCTAATTCATCTTAAAAGCAAGCGCATCACGTGCTCGCGTAGAGAAGAAAGTGAGAAACGATAAAAATATATATCTGGGTGCATACATATTTTTATCATTTCCGGAAATATCCGGGCGCATTTCAGTGCCTCTATTGGATTGGGAAAATTGCCATGCAAAACTATTCTGTCGTTCAAGGAACAGTTTACTGAGCATAATTTTATTTCGTACCGGAAAAAAATGACGTTTTGGCTGTCTTCCAAATAGTTTGCTTTGTCCTTATCTCTAGTTTAGGTAGATTTTGAGAGAATAGCTCGATTTTGGAATATTATTTTATCAGAAAAGCAAAGACAATTTTAGAACGGCATGAAAAGAACTATTATTATATCGGCTTTCATCGTTTCAGATAGAGATTACTTTATAATAGATGTTTAATACGGTTAAAGTCAGAGACTTTATCTCTCTTCTAACAGTTTTTGAATAACTTGATTTTGTGACTTGAGTATCAGTAAATAACAATGGATATAATTCTTTATCTATTAGTAGAAAAGAAAATTCTGGAAATAGAATAATAATTCATCACGTACAGATATTATTATAAATCCTTTCTTGTTGTGTTTTTTTTTACTTTTGTGTTAGAGTAATTTCAAATATTAACAAGTAATATTAAAAATTTAATTTCAATTCCTACTTAGGATAAAAAAGAAATTTTTTATGTTAGTTAATTTTTATTAAATAATTATCAAAGTATTAAAAAATTATTTTTTGCCAGAAATGAACGGGCATTTTTCACGTCCTCGTCAAAAATATTAAAATCTTTTCATTTTATCGATTGAGCTACAGCCCGTTGATTTCAACTTTCATTAAAAACTGCTAAAATTGTATTTAAAGTATTAAAAATTAACTAAATTTAATTAATGAATTAATATTTGAAAGAAACTGTATTAACATCAAGTGCCATCCACTGCATGTTTTAAAAACGCAGTTTGAACTGAAGTCAATAAATGAAAAGTGTTTTATTAACGATTGAAAATTTGAACAAGATATACAAATAAATATATATAGGGAGAATGTGAACTAATTGAAGGAATTGAAACGGTATATTTCAATTACACACAGCTCTACGAAGTTATATTTTAAATTTTTAAGCTATTAAATGCCAGTTAATTAATTTTCAAAAAGTTTCACACCATTTTAATAATGCGTAGTTTTATTTTTTCACTACTTTCTCTAAGTTATAAGGAATTATCTTTATACACCGGCCATCTTTGCAAAACAATAAGAAAACTGGTAAATTTACTGTCCAAAATAAATATATTGATTACTGGGAAACAATTTACTATATTAAACTCCCTAAGTTTTAATTAAATTCACTGAAAAAGTTCTTAGTTGAAAACCCCTTTGAATCAGTAAGAAAAGGTAATTTTTATTTTGAAGATAGAGAAATGCAAGCAGTCTGAAGTTGATATGTGAGTGGAAGAAAAGTTTAATCTAAGTCAATGTACTCTAACCTGAAGCGTTATATAATATTTATTTTCTAACTGCTGCAGCGATCTATAAAATATTTCATAATATCCTACGATTTCAATTGATTTAATTTACAGGCTGTTGCTCTGTAAGTAATACTTATTTCAAAAAATAAAAAAAAATTTGCTCACTAATCGCAAAAATATTTACCTTATTTGTTATTTATGTGCTGAAATTTCAGTGTGGGAGATTAAGTATTTGATAATATCCTTATTGAAATATTTGAATATCCTATTTAAAATATTTATTAAAATAATTGAATATCCTATTTAAAATCTTTATTAAAATAATTGAACATTCTAATTAAAATATCCGAAATAAAATATTTATTGAATATTATTAAAGAATATTCTTATTTAAATATTTGATAATATCCTAAAATTCAACTGATTTAATTTACAAGCTGTTGCACTGTAATTAATATTCATTTCACTTCAAAAAGGCTCCTTTCCTTCTAATCACAAAAATATTTATATTATTTGTTGTTTAGGTTCATAAATTTCAATATGGTAGATAAAGACTTGATAGACGAAACAGAAGAATAAAATAAGGGAGCGAAGGAGTTCAAAAATGATCTTTAGTGGGTTTAAAGCATTGGATCTCTCTGTGCTGTACAAACATCCAAAAAAAGTACCCGATAAGTTTTTTACGTTCAAATGTGCACTATAAGGATATTGCACATTTGAACGTAATGAGGTTCTGAATATTTCTGAAAAAAAAAACTTATTTGTATATGATTCTAATAATAAACCGATTTCGAACAAGGTAAAAAGATTAATCCTAAGAGAACTGCATGCAGTAAACGTTCCTTATTCGAGCTTCCTTCATTCGCGTTTTCACTTTTCACTTTTTTTTCGCGCTATATTCGTAGCTAAAAATTTCCTTATTCGCGGTTTCCTTATTCACCCTGTGAGTGTTTTGGTGTGCTAATAAGAAAGCGTGGGTTTCAAGCACTATTTTTTGTGACTGGTTCCGGAATTGTTTTGTTTTTGAAGTTGAAACTTATTTTTTTTTAAAAAAAATAGAATTTAGACTTTAAAGCACTTCTAGTTTTGGACAATGCACCAGGTCATCCTAGCAATCTTGAAACAATGCATTTAAATATAAAAGTGACATTTTTACCTCCCAACACGCTGGCTTTGCTTCAACCTATGGACCAAGAAATAATCCAGGTCTTCAAACTCTATTACAATAGACAAATTTCCAAAAACTTTTTGGATGATATGGAATGTAAACCTGATATAAATATTATGGAATATTGGAAGAAATTTGACGTGGCAAAATGCATCGTAAACATAAAAGAATCATTGGAAGAACTGAAACCACACACATTGAAGTCATGGAAAAAACTGTGGCCTGCTCTGATTGCGGAAAATGACGAAGAATCTGTGCAAGTTCAAACTTTGATTGCAAACATAACCGAAATCACGAATAGAATAGGACGAGATGGGTTCGAACAGATAGAATCGAGTGACATTCAGGAATTGCTTGAATCGCAAGATGAAGATTTGATTGATACTGACTTGGAGGAAATGTTAAATTAACAGCCCATTGAAGAAGAGGCTTCAACAAGCACTGGAAACGTGTCATTTAATTTGAAAAATCTTAGCGAAGGTTTAAGAATGAGAAATGAGCTTTGCGATTTCTTTATGAACGTCTATGGAACGAAGTCTTATTTTTAAAAGGCAAATTGCTAATGCTACTGTTGCGTATCAGTCTGATTTGAAGGAACTTTTAAAAACTGCCAAGCAAGATAAAATTATAAAATTCTTCAAACCATTGCCTAAGCCTTAGGATAATTAATCAAAATGTTCAAAAACTTCAATTAAATTGATTTTTTATGTATTTGTTTTTTTACTTTTTTTATTTTGTCACCTAGGAACGTATCAACTATACTCCCATTACCATTCCGTATTCACGGTTTCTTTATTCACGGCATATTTATGGAACATATAACCTGCGAATAAAGAGCTTTTACTGTATTCTTAATATTTTCTGAATCTACAGCAATGGACATGTTTCCCAACGAATTTTGCATCGATTGAAAATTTTCTATTTCTCTTTAAAAATCATTGATTTATTGATGATTAATTTGTTCTTTTATGGGACATAATTGAGAATCTTCAGAAATACACATCTGTGCTTTATTATTTAAGAATTTCCTATACTTCTTAGCCTTTAATATATCAAGAAATTTATATCAAAGAAATGTGTTGAGTCCTTAATGAATAATTCATAAGATTCGTGTTTAAACGTAAGATATAGTTGTTTTTTATTTCAATTACGAATCTAAATCCTTCCTTTTTAAAGTAAACTGAAACTTATTACAGAAAAATGTAAGACAAAAGTATGTAAAAAGTGAGAAATAGCTTATAAACTTTTTTAAATAATTTATTTTGTAAAATATAATATGGGGATTTATTGTTCCATGATAAGTATTCTTACGGTACGATGCATTATATGTTTGTATTCGATATGATATATTATAGTTTTGTATACAATATGATGTATTACAGTTTTGTATGCAATATGATGTATTACAGTTTTGTATAAGTTATGTTCTTTATCAATTCCGACTATATATATATATATATATATATCGTTCGAGCAGACAGTTTTAGTACTGAAACCTGAAACAATGACAGTAATTACAAGAAGCCTAGAGAAATGGTCCAGCTCAGAGTAATACGATTTCTGTGGGTCAAGAATGTTCCTAATCAAATATTCACAGACAAAATGTTGAAGTGTGTGGGGGGTGAATCAATGAGTAGACAACAGGTGGGTAAATAGCGGCGTTCTTTTGAAGCAAGCAGAGAGATATTTGGAAATATCTAGGTGGGATGTCTGTAGCTACTTCCTATACAGTCTCGATTTGACTCCCAGTGACTATTTCCTTTTCCAGGCATTGAAGAAACACTCATCCAAAACAAGATTCACAGGAGACGGAGATGTTAAAAAAGGTGTCGAGAACTGGCTCAATATTCAATTATCTGATTCTTACCAAGACGTGTTACAGAAATTGGACCAGCGATGTGATAAATACCTCAATCGGTTTGATGATTAGTTAGATTAGCGACCGCCACATATGTCTCTTAATTACTATTTGTATCATGTGTTAATTGTTAACAAAGCATTTTTAATTTACTTTGTAAACATCTTTTTGGATGACACTTCGTATTTTAGCTGTCGACAATCGGTAGAACTTAGGACATATTTGATTCAAAATTTGATAAGAATAAATATTTTAGAATTTAAACTTTTTTTACTAGATTTGCAGTTTTTCTTTTTATACTTATTGTGTTCAATTGAAATCTTTCAGTCTGTCAGTCATTAAAAATTTAATATCTTCAAATCTTGACCTATATTTTGAATAGAAATCTGCGAGTACGATTTATATATATACGAATATGTTTATCTACAAATAATTTTTGTCGAACTAAAATCATTTTTGAATTGCTACGCCTTTAAACATATTGCTAAAAGAGTGTCTTGAACCTAGACTGCTCTGAAATTTTGGGATCAGTGATTTCTATTTTTATTTTTACAATTACTTTCATTTATAGTTCTTATACGAGAAACAAAAGTTAGGGAAGTGAACGACTAATGTCCTTCCTAAATGAACAAAGATTTATTATGTCAATTATTTTCAATTTTTATGAGAAATTTATAGTTACACTTATTTTAAACAACAAAAAATTAAATTTCATTACTCCAATATATGCACTTGACGTTTTAATTATAATAATATTCAGCCCATGCTCACATTAAAATATTTTATATATTTTCAATTTCTCGTATCATTTTATTCCTTTTTATTCCTTAATTTTTGTCAAAATTGATGATTTAAACGTGTTTTTTTTAAACTAATATTTTATTGTTTATAGTACGATTTTGGATAGATTTTCAAGCTAAAATAAATTATTATATTCTAGTAAAAATTCTACATTAAATTACACAAAAATAATTAAATGAAACCTTGAATGTTTTTTTCTCGGCTTCGTGATAATTTGCTATATATTAAGTAACCTAAATTATCTACTACTCTAAATGCACATAACTGAATTTTGGGAGCTTAGTTGACTTTCATAATCTGAAAAGATTTTATATTTTGAAATCATCCAGTCTGAAGTTTTGAAATCTGAGGATTTTATAACTTAGAGCTGTAAATTTTTTCATGGACAAATTGAGCAAAGAATAAAATATCGTAGTGTTTTCCATTCTTTCCCTCCTATAGCTTCAATATAAGACTCGACAAAATAGGAGGCTTGAATGAAAAAATGATTTGAAAGCTTCTGAGGCATGAGCTACACTGTTTTATTCAGAGGAAACACTTAAAAAAATTGATATTTTTAAAACATAAGGGAAAGATGTGACTTATGTCAGAGCCCTAAATGTGAAAAACTTTCTTTGGTGGGGCAAAAATGGATTCTGTTTCCTAAAACACAACTGGAAAAGGAAATAAGAAAACCACTTGAAGAAAAATTATTTGTCTTTATGACGAAAGCGTGTGGAAAAGAAAAGTAATTGTAAATACTGAAATCTTTTACTTCCTCGCATACTTAAGTGTCATAATCGCCAAAAATTTAAAGTAAAGCGTTTGAAGAATTTTCAAATTTCATACTTTAATTTCGAAAAATTCAGATTTGGAATCATGACCGGCAAATACATTTTGAATTTGACAGATTTGAAACATAAACTTAACATTACATTTGTAAATCTCTATCAAATTTTGAAATATTGTTATTCAGAGGAAGTATACCTGCCTGACAGCCTGAATGCAAGTGAACATGATAATTCTAAAATTTAAACAGCTAGACTTATAAAATTTAGTCTCTTTATTAACAATCTAATTGTATGTTAGTATAAAATTTTGAATCAAATAAGAAAAAGAATTAACCATCTATCTCTCCTTCATAAGTCATGTAAATTCGATAGTTTGAAAGCGTAATAACTTAAATGAAGTTTGATATGCTCTTATGGGACTATATTGTAGTTCTAGGCCAAAATTTAGTTTCAATCCTTTGGAGAAAATGCGCCTAAATTGCATATAGGATTTCTCAGTATTTATGTGATAATTGCAAGTCTGTGATTTTTTGTCAAAAACTGTACGATCGATTCAGCAGAAAGCTAGAAATATAATTCCATGTTATTCGCTAATGGCATGCAGATATCTAAGTTTTTACATAAAATCTCAAATTTTATTATAATAGGATGAGGATAAGGACTTTAATAAGCACCATATGAGAAAATTTTGAAGTGATTCTCTCAACTTGTTATTCAAAGTGGAAAGCATTTCAACAAATCATCTTACTCACTTTTGTTTATTGAACCTTCACCCTTTAAACATACTTTATTAGTATTTAAAGGGAAATATTAAATTCCTGATATTGAGTGTCCTTAAACACAGAGATCTTTAGAAACAAACTTAATACAGAGTCTTTTAGAAAATGACCATTTTTCACAGATTGATTCAAATTTATGTAAAAAGAAAACTATCAACAGGATTCTTGGAGGATGAAGCTATTTTTTTTTTTTTTTTTTTTTTGCAGGATAATAAAATAATAGTGATCAGATTCCAAAAGCGCTTGCCAATATTTCGTTCTGTTGCTTCTTTAGAGTTCTTTTTTCGTTTTTTTTCTTTCCTGTCAAAGATTTTATAAGATAGTTAAAAATTCAATATTAAAGTGTTTATGACGTTAGGCGTGCTACAAAACCTAGCTGAATTTTAAACAATAATATATTGTTTGCGTTGAAAGTTACAGCCTTATTTAATGCTAAATTCTATGTAACATATGTTTTAAGCATTGTTCAAATATTAAAAAATAGTTGCAATCTAAAAAAATGGAGAATTCATTAGATTAAGGACATTAATTGAAGGCATTCGGATTAAATTTGAATGACAGGACCACTGCAGATGCTTTGGCGGAAAATAAGAGTCTTGAGAGCAGCCATGGTTCATCTCTTCTCTTGGGTAGCACGTTTCTCTTCAAGGACTGTTGATCTTCAACAGCCAATCTTCATGCCAGAAGCTTAACAACCTCGTTTCTGAGGTATCCCGGGTGAGATTAATTGAATAAAAGAATGAAATAACCAATAATAAATTATAAGAGGTCTTTTATCACTGAATGAAAAGTAGAGATATTATAAAATTATTCAGAAAAAAATAACATCTTTTGCCTCGGAGGATATCTGACGAAACTAAAACATTTCACAGCAAGAATCATAGAATAATTCAAAGCCTGTCATAAAAAGTAGCATTTCTTCCTTCATGTGAGTCTGATCATGGGGAGACATAAAGATTCATAAATCAATTTTACAAACATAGTAATTATATTTATTGTAATGTTAATAAGAAGTGAATAAAAAGGTTTCTTAACTTTATCAGAAAGTTTTAATGTTAAGCGTTTCAAAGCATCTTGATTTATAAAAATTCCAAAAGCTTTCTTATAGTCATTGAAGGGATTTATGTAGCTATATAGGAAAAATAAATACATACTAGGTAAGCAAATATTTATTAGATACTAGCTGGTATCCGTCACCTTCCTGCCGCAGAAGAAATAATTTTGGAAATATCGTATGAAATTTTAGATAACTGTCTTACTTAATTAGGAATGATGGAAAGAATGATATTTATTTCCGTATAGAATAAGAATAATACTTATTTTATTGGGAAATTAATAGATTCTTTGATAGTGAAAGATATTTAAAGGAGAAATGTAAATAATATTCATTATTTTATTAACTTTATTATTCAAGACTTTAGGGTTGGAAATATTTTGTTTAATTTTTCCATCATCAACAGAAACAAATGAGTACAAGTAATAAGTATTCAAAGTTACACTGCAATTGGATGAGCGATACGGCGCAACATAAGAGATATATTAAAAACATTCATTTATATTTATATAGAAGATTACATATTTTTACTATGCCTATAACCATTCCGTAAGTGCTGGTAATAAGTTTTCGAAGTTTCATCACAATCGGCTTAGCGGTACAGCACAGCATAAGAAATGTACAGATACACATTTATTTTTATTTATATAGATGTAACCAGGGGACTCTGAAAATATTTAAAAACTTGACCTTTAATGAAATAAAATATTTGTGATTGTGAAGGAATTATTAATTATTATTTGAAGCTGAAATAAGAAACATTCATACATATAAATATTATAATCGATTAATTGTATTTTGAAACATAGATTTCAGGAAATTATTAAAAATGCTGCTATTAAATCCCCTTCAATAGGTATTATATTGACATCCAGAATCCTATTCTGTATCTTTTAACTAGAGTAGAAGAATAATTAATAATTTCGGGATTAAGCAATGGAATTAAAAAATTTTAAACTGTGTATATGGAAAAGTGTGTATATGGAAAAAACATAATGGAAAACTTGAACTCACCTTTAAGTTAAATTATTCGTAAGTTTTATAGTCAGAAAACAATTTAAAAACTTGGAGAATATCATATTAGAATAAAAAATAGTGGTCATTTGGGATTCTGAAAAAGCAATTTATTGTAAGACAAATTTCTGAGAATCTGTATTGAGTCAAAGTTTTCTGTGAAATAATTTTGATGTATTAAATGCCCGAGGACATTCAATTCATCAAAATCTGCAACACATTGTCAAATTCTTTTTAACAAATTATTTGACGAAATATTTAACTTTTTGTCAAGAATAATAATAAGGTTTTGTAGAGAATTTCTGATGTTAAAAGAAAAAATTATTTAGGAACTACCTAATTATTTCATATTATGTTGATTTATCAAATAATTTAGACTAAACATTAAAAAAACTTGTATGTTATAACACTTTCTCTATAGAATTAAATTTATCTTAGTTTTTTTAAAGCAATTTGATAAAAATCATGATAATAAAATTATATTTTTTAATTATTGCTCTGTGCATTAAAGAAGAGCAATAATAATTATTTAAAAATGGATGAAAAAATTAATTTAATTAAATAAAATCTTTGATAATAAAATTCTATGACAACAATATAAAAAAGCTTATCGCTTTGATATTCCTATTTTTATGCAAATTTTTAAAAAATTGAAAGAAACCAGTTTATTGCAGACATAGAAAACAAGTCACAAAAACATAATTTTATATTTTTCGTAAATATATTCTTTTTATTAATATTATCAAGATTTATTCTATTAATTATAATCTTTTCCTCAAAGTGTGTCAAAAATATCAATAAGATATTCTGGAAAAATATTTTACAAATTATTTTTGTTTCATTGCCTGATATAATTTTTTAAAAGCCAAGAAAATGAATTTCACAATTCTATATCGTTATAATTAGTTAAAATGAAATCATGTTATCAATCTGAAACTTTTCTCAATTTATAACTAATGATATTTGTTTCGAAAACATTTTTTTTATTTTAATAAATCCCCTGAATGATAGTTAAGATAAATTCATATGATATTTTAAGTTTTTGTTCGATAGTAAAAACTTTGTAATACAATATATGTTTTGCTCCTTTTTATAAATGGCATTTTGATTGTAGTTTCAAATATGATGTTCACTTTGACAATTACATGCGGTTAAAATAAAAGTTTACATATATAATCAAGTTTTTTAGAAGTGTTCTGAAGGAACTGACATTAGATTCGATTTTAAATCAGTCTTGATTTAGCAATTTTTTTTTTTTTCGAAAAAAGTAACTATGTATTGCAACACAGTTTATGCATACAAAATTGTTATTCATCTATCTTAAAACTATATTCCAATCTAAATTTAACCATTATGTATTCATAAACAAAAATTGTTTAATTATGTTTTCTTTAATTTCATAAAATTTTTTTAAGTTTATTGATGTATTTATTTTTAAGTTTGTTCATTATTTTACAACTTTCAGATTGGATTGTTAACATGGATTGATAATTTTAATTTTGAAAAAAAAAATAAAAGATATTCGTAAAGGGATCGAAACTTTGGCAAGTAAATATATGATTAAGTGAAACAGAAACACGAGAGTCGACGTCTTTAATTCGCAGTAAAATTGGCTCTTTAGGATATCTTTGCATTCTGGTTATTATTTAAATGTATAAAACTAAAAATGAAAATTATATTAGAAAGGCATCGTTGGATACACTTCATTTTCTCAATGTGACAACAATTATTCCTAACATGTCTTTAAAACATATGTTTCAATTATATGCATAGTTCTATGAATTGATTTATGAATTTTATAAATGATTATGCATGCAATGATAATAAACAATACAATGACATACAATAATAGTTAACAGTGTTTGGATAGAATAATTCGTATCAAACTTCAAATAAGATTCGATGTTTATATATATATTATAATAAAAAAGCATATTCAAATCAGCACATATAATTGTTGAGTTATTTCATTTTATTTCACAATGGAAAAAATGTTGACAAATTAATGACAAAATGTGTCTAGGAATTTTTAGCTCTAACTTATGCAGAGATCTATAAACATTATTTTTATAGTTATATTTGAAAAAAAAAAGTAACTAGGAGACCTCAAATATTTAATATCAAATTCTTTGCCTCGTTCAGTAACCATTAATGATAGCGATTAAAACAATTTTTCTGGCTTACTACTTCTTATTTTTCTGAATTCTAGGTCAATAATACAACAGTAGTTTAAAATTAAATTTTATTCCTAAAGTAGTACAAGAATATTAAAAAATTCTTACAAAAATTCAATATAAATCAAAAACTATAAAAATTAATATACTTAAAGCTAAAAAAATAATATTAAGGGAAATAAAACACAATTTTAAGTAATATAACAGCCTTGTTCAGATTTATCAATCCAAATAACATCAGTTAAGATGCTGTAAAAATAGAAATATCTTAATACCTAACACCGAAGATAAATAACATTCAAATACAAGATATAAATGGATATAATTATATAGGTACATTAATTATAAGTCATTTGAATACTTTAACTTGAATTGTCTTCAAAATGTTATTTTTTTCGCTCTTAAGCTTTCAAAAATGTATAATCAGGAAAATAAAACGGTTTCCATTGTCTTGGGTAAATAAAATGGTTTGCAATTCTGCTCAAATATGCAATGGTTTTTCTCAATACTATTTAAAATTAATATACAAAACTCTGAAAAATTGAAACTTTTTATACAAAAATGTAATTTACGATTCATTTTTTGGCTGCATTTTATAAAAACGGGGATTATTATTATTATTAGATTGATCACCTCCGATTGGAAAAAAACCCTTTTGGAAAATTGGATTTTTTATATATATATTTTTTAGATATACATTAATAAAAGCATGAAAATATTTTTTTTTAAATAACTTTTTTTTGAAAAAAAGGGTTTTAAAAAATTTCCATGAAATTGAACCAGACAGTTAACTCGAAGTTATGACACCACAATCGTTATTTTTTTCCTGAGATAGTTCTGGAAAATATTAATCTATGAAATTTTCCATAATTTAAAATATATTTTGAAATGCAAATAAATTATAGGAGAAAATAAGTATAAATATACACTTTTTTCCCATTTACTTGTTATTTAATTCAGATATACGCCGATATATAAAAACGTATTTCACCAACTTCGGAACTTTTGCTTCACTCCTTAGCCATTTTATTTAAAACCTATACTGCAATATTTTAGCAATTATTTCAATTAGGTTTTGAGTTTTTGTATTAAGGGTAAATAAATTTTAAGGAAAAAAAATTTAAGAAAATTTTGACAGTTAAGAAAATTTTTATAATTGAAAAATATGGTTCCCACGATCACAGGGGATTAGAATTTTAACCAAAGATGAAACTCATCTTCCATGTTTTTATTTTGTAAGTGTTTCTTGTTTTCACCCCATTTTTGTTGCGCTTTTTTTTACGTTATATGTTTGGTTTTGATAGCGAATGTCTTTTGAAATTAATAATTTTTTTTATTCTCAAGATATCAACAGCCTTAACAAACAACTTTGAATTCTTAAAGTTGTTCAAAACCGTTAATATGAATTTTTAAAACTAATTTAATTAAGTGAAGGTTTAGGTCTAGAAACTGCTATTTTAACTTCCATAACATGGCACAAACATACACATTTGTATTTTGCATTTTTCTATGCAGATACTTATTCAAAAATCTTTGATCTGACAATCTTAAAAATAATCCTTATTATATCCATTTTATATTGCGGGAGCCACGCAATCGTATCCTTATAAACCTTTTCTTGTTATTACTTGCACCAATTAGTTTATGTCTTTATAGAGATTCATTTTTCCCTAAAAAGTAGAAATATAATTATTATAAAATACTCCAAATTGAGGATATTCAATTGTTAAGACAATTTAAATGTTAAGTTACATGAAATAGAAATACTATATGCAGCGAACTGTAGAAAAAAAATTTACTATTTTGTCATAGAAATCAGAAGTCCCAGCGAAATATGTTCAATATTCATCAGGATCTGACCATCTTAAGAGTTTTGTTTTAGAATCAATTCATCACAGTAATCAGATATCTACTAACATGTTCTAATCTAATACAAGGGTAATTGGGAAACGCAAAGTAATGAGAAATTTTATTGTAAATGAGTCTGTAATAAACTAATTTGAAAAAAGAATTTATTGATGAATGAGTCCTGAATAATATTATTTCATATTCTCAAAAAAGTAATGATATTTTTTCAACCTTATAGCATCTTTCTATATTGAAAAAAATTATGTCATCACCAAACTTTGTTTTCCAATACTCTAAATGATGCAGCAAACATTTATATGCAATTAATATAAAATGAAAGCAATTAGATATAGAAATTAATCCCCTATTTTATAAATGCATCCATTTAGAATATACATCAATAAAGAAAGAGCTTGAAGAAATTACATATTTTTTATTAAAAATGCACCAATGTTCTTGATGTCATTAATCTTCTATCCAAAGAAAAATCGTTTTTTGATTACGTTTGACTTGAGTAAACGTACTTGAGTACAGAGTACATGTATATTTTTAAAGGAACTCTGAAAAATATAATTAATCATTCTCAAATAAATATTAACGATTTATCACTTTCCTAATATATTTTTATGTTGAAAAAAATGATTACTGCTAATTCATCCACAATTACCCTGAACGAAGTAACATTTGACATCATTGTATGGGGAAAAAATTGTTTGTTGTACAGAAAAAAAATGTATCATCAGAACAAGAGATTTGCATTCCTGGTATACGAGACGAAATGCATAGTCAAACAGCATTTGCAAAAAGCTGACAATGCCAAAAATATGAATGCTTATTTTACAATTCGTTAAAAATACTATCATTCTAGTATTTACTTGCAAGACTGATTAAATTTGAGGGAAACAGATGCCTATGCATCAACAATTTAATTTTGGGAATGTATCGCAAATTGCATTTCATATTCAAGGATAGGGATTAGTGAAATATTGATTCCACTCTTTTCCAGTCAATGGAAATTCCTTTTTAAGAATGCAGCTAATTGCGAGACGCAGACTTTAAAAAAATGGAGTATTGTCGATAAATCTTCATTTGACTAATGCTCTCGAATTTTAACTGGATTTTTTATTTTCGATAATTACGTTTTTGGTTATTTCCCTTTGTTTGTAAATGCCCGAATCAAATATCAAAAATGATTTATGATTTAATAGCAAATTAAATTAAAATGAATCGCAATGAAACTATACCCATTTTTTTTACTTAATATGTAAAAATAATATCATCGCGGAAAAATTATAAACAAGCTATAAACATTGCTTGAAAACGGAAAAGCTGTAAACATTGCAAATTTTCATACATGTTTTTTTTAATCGTTTAATTTTTTTTTACCGGAGGAAATAAGTAATTTTTATAACACGTCTATGTTTCCTTTAAACTTGCTTGATCTAAAAGGAATAAATATATTTGTTACGAGTTCCTTTACTCGATGCAAAAAAAATCGAAATTCATTTAACGAACATGTAATTACAGAAATAAATATGTAAGTTTATTTTATTTTATTTCATTCGCACTCAATAATTATGTTGAGATATTTGGCTCTTGAAAAAGTTTATGTATGTATAGCCATTTTTTTAAAGACATCATTATTTAATTTCAAAGAAAGTCGCTCTTTCTACCTCAATACTAAACAAAAAAATATACGAAATTATTTTATAAATAGAGTAATCCATTAATTAGAAGTTTGGAAGAAACAAGAAAATTCTCGTACATACGAACAGCTTAATTTTGACATTCAAAACGAAGAACACAAATAAAATATAATGCACCAAACTATGCATGTAACTCGATGAGGACTTGGATATCTAATTAATTTTAAATATTGTAGTCATTTATAGAGAAAACAATTTGATAACCTCAGAAATTAAACTGCTTGCCACAAAATATATAATAAAAATAAATATGCACAAAAGTATAATAACAATAATATGAACAAAATATAATAAAAGCAATATGTATGAAAATTAAAAAAATATATGCAAAATATAATAAAATTAAATATTGTTAAAATACAAATATTGCCAAAATCCAAACGCTAAAAACGTAGAAAAACAAAAGGCATCCTTTTTTCTTACTATAAGTTTTTTTAGTTGTCTTCCTTTTCGATAAACGTATATGTTATATAAAATTATACCTTATTAAATAGTGAAAAGTTTATTAACGATACAATATTTGTTAACTCGTGCTAGTGTTTCTAACTGATCATTAAATATTGTTTGAATATTCTGTGTAAAAAACAAAAGAATATTTTTTTTCATTCCAAATCGAAAATGTTAGAAACCTTTATTGAAATTATAAGAAATGAAACTTGTATATATATTCTTTAAAAAGAAATTTTTCTCCATTTGAACTTATTGAAGAGTGTTTTCTCCAGAGCTGAAACATTATTTTCCCTTTAAAAACTCATTAAAATTTCAATTTCACCACTGAATAATTAGAAGCTGTGTTTACTGAAATCTATATCAACTATCTTCGAAGAAATATTTCTATTACTTATAAACAAGAGGGGGGAAATTATTTTCTGGTCTTTTGAAATCCAGAAATAATATTTACTCCCTTATCAGAGAAAGGTTTCGAACAAAATAAAAAAATACAGGGCACCAGGAAGGTATGCCAAGTTATATTAGACAATAATAGAATATTCTACCCGAAATTAAGAATAAGTAGTCCTCAAATGTAACACGCTCTCTGACACAGTTTCCTTTGCATTTCTTTGTTTTTAATTCCGGAGATATATATATACAGTAAGCTACTTCTACCGAAAGTGGTCATTTTGATATTAGAATGATTCCTACATTTATATTTAAATATATAACGACTTAATAGAGACGAGCATGGATATAAATATGAATAGAGAAAAAGGCATGTATTGGTAAAATGTGTTTATATTAGAAAAAAAAAGACGAAATCGAAAGTTAAAAAGATTGAAATTATTATAGATAGCTAATAAGAAGACATACGAGTCAGTGTTTTGGTAAAAGACGATATTAGAAGAAAAGATTGTCTTGAAGAATTGAATTAGAAAATAAGCACCTCTTTTAGTAAATAAACACAGAGGAATTGCCTTTTTAGCATACCCTTCCTCAACAAATTTATTGCAAATAAAAAAGATTTTTATACTTTCACTTCATAATAGATAGATCAATAGATAACGTTAAGGACTTCAGTTTCTTTAATAAATAACAAATGTCAATTAATCATTTACAAAAAAGGAATTTTGGCATCATTATAGCAGTAAATAATACTACCTTATTTCCACTTAAAATCTTTGACATGTAATTTCACCAGCTTTCGTAATTTCACCAATGAGATTTATTTTATTTTATTTACCAATACTTTTATTATATAGGTATACAATAAACAATTTATAGCATTATCTATTTTAAGATAATGCAGATTAAGATTATTGTAATTAAAATAAAAGAAATATTTCACAAGTTCATTAAAACATTTCACAAACTTGACTGAAGAGCACTATCTTCCAGATCGGAATAAGTCCTTTAAATAAAAGGAATTGCTGATATCTTTTCCCTATTGATCTCAAGAATTCTTGAGAACTTTCTCCGAAGCAAATTGCAAAATACTAAGAACTTTTGAGGGCTGATAGAGATTCTTATCTGGTTTCTCCAAGAATTTCGCGCCGCATCTGTGATGTCCTCAAGAGGGGGGGGGGGGGCTAATGCTTTCATGCGACCACTTCGTCATTCAGAAACTAAATTAAATCTGCTCTGAAATATTTCCGTTTTACCTGCGTAAAACTTTTTCGAAGACAGAAAATATGCTATCGTCATGTACTAATGATATATAGAGATAGAAAATTTGCTATTATAGATACAATATATAACTTTGTTATTAATCATTTCAAGAATAAAAAATAAATCATTTCAAGAATGTGATGGGTTTAATGCATCAGTCCACTGGTTTAGATTATTAGTTTATTGAATGGTTAAATATAAGATGATTTTTACAATGAAGTTTCACTGATGAAGAATTAATTGCAATGTCATGGAGATGAACAATAGGTAAAAGCAGTTGCTC
>JAPMOQ010009202.1:142653-206882 GCA_026543055.1 Argiope trifasciata
ATCGAGAAAAAAATGCTCCAAATTCAATCTTTTTTTATAAATGAGAAAATTATTAATCAGATATATCTGTAAGGAAAGGCAATATTATTCTGGATTAAAATTACACCGATAAAGCCCCAATTCCCCTCGTTTAAATAAGTGTAATATTATTTCGAAAAAAATTGGTGTAATGATGTTTTCGAAGATATTCGGATACAAATTTAATGGAGAAGCTTAATGTAATTAAACCGAATTTTTGTCTAGAAGAGAATTTTAAACATACATCATCTTTAAATCATCCAATATAAAATGTTGCATCAAAAAAGTACATATTTTTTAGATTGACAAAAAACATGATTATGACAAAAAATAATATTTTTTCTTTCATCTAGAAAACAAAAGGGAGGGAAAAAATATTCTTTTGAGATATTTCTTCATTCGAAAAGTTAGTACTTTTAAAATCAGACCCAGGAGAAAAAAAAATTTAAATTCTTATTTTATATTCAGAAATGAAGCTTCTTTTTGCTTAAAGGGAGCTAGCTTTATTTTCATTTCTGGCGTTTTATTTTTGAGCTTCAAGAAAAATATTTTTTAATCGGCACTGAATTTTAGCAAAAGTTATTTCTTTCATTTCAACATTCGAAGAATAATAATGAGGTTTTATTTATATTAAAAATTTGTGTTTGAAACAAGCATTTCCTTTTACATCGTTCTAATTTTTAACTGACGCATAAAACTTCCTAAGCTTTTATTTTGAGAAAAGAAATAAGTAAAATCCCTTCAAGAAAAATTAATCTATTGCCTGTCTTAATTTTATTCGTAATTTATGATTTATCACTATTTCTCGTATTCCTAAAATGTATAGTATGATGCTTATAGAAAACTTAATTTAAGCAATGAAAACAATGAAAATCATATCAAAATAAACAGGCAAAATTTAATAACAAAATATATAAACGTTTTAAATTCAATTCCTTCTCCTGTCAACAAAGAAAATTTTTATTTTAATTATTTTTTATTAAATATTCCTCAAAAAATTATTAAATATCAAAAATTATTGATATTTGCAATAATTAATTCCCATTCTTCAGCTTCAAGTGAAAAATACTCAAATTCTTGCATTTTATCGATTGAGATACCACCTGATGATTTTAACTTTCCTTACAAACTTTTAAAACTCTTTTTAGAGAATTAATATTTAAAAAAACTGTTTTAACATCGTGTTTTAAAAACTACAAGTTTTTAAAAAATATACTTGAACTTGAATGGATGAATAAAAGTATTTTATTAGCGATTGTAAATTTTAATAAGGCATATAGATAAATAAATAAAGGGAGAGGGCGAACTACTAAGAGGAATTGAAAAAGGAAACAAGATGTAAGAAATGAATAGAAAGAATTATATCTATCAATTCAATAATGTCATTTATTTTTAATGCCATCATAATTGTTTTAAGCAATACTCAATCAGAAAAGCATTTTTTCTATAAATTTATTTTCCTCTAATAAATCAATAGCCTTGGTAACCATATTAATTTTATTGGTTTTCATTTCGTATAAAAATTCCTAGCCCCTAGATAAGTCACTGATAAACTCCCTACAAAATCTACTTGGATTTTAAAAATAATTTAGCAATAACTTAAGCAGTTTCACCTATCACAGCTCTCTATACTGATTGTACAAGCAAAACTTAAATAGTATATTTTTACGGATTTTTACCGGTAGGTTAGCTTCTGTAGTGGGTGTATGATGTGAGAACACAATCATCTGGCGTCGATAGAAAACAACGATGATGTTTATTTACCCAAATAACACGAGTGCTCCGACGCGACAAATACAAAGACGACTACTATATACAGCCGAAACGAGCACACAGCAGCACACTACAATACGCAGAAGGCCACAAGTAGTTTTCGACCAAGGCAGACAAAGTAGCAAGAGATAATTCAGCAAGTGTGAGTATTCTCGGAGTTTCGCTCTACGATATCTCCAAATGGCTGATACATTCCTCTGTTTCTTCTCGCTTTCGTCACATCCAAATGCCGACACGCATTTCACAACTCTCTACTACACCGTTGCTTAGCTATCATCTTGAAAACTCTTTACTCTTCTTTAACTCCGGCTACGCTTTCAATTCGCCCTCTAGTTGATGATTGACACCAATTCCAATCATGATTCGTTGCAGCACTATGGCTTGGGTAAACTGAGGGGCCTAGTTCTGGCAGAGCTTATACACTGTAATAAAAAATTGCAAAAAACTTAATTGTCAATATGATGCGGTGGCCTTCTTCAGAGAGAGCTTAAGCTGGAGAAGGAATGGAGGCCAGATGCCTGGGTTTAAATTGTATTGACGTAGCAAGAGGAGAGTGTGAGATGGTGAGTGTCTGGAGTCATTCTTATTGGTTGTAACATGAGTGAGGACGAAGGAGTATGCTTCCATCGAATAAGTTTGATTTAATGATTATGGTTCATTTTTGACTATTAATTTAGAATGTACTTTAGAATTATAGAGTGAAAGAATGAAATGTTAATTGAAGTTGGGGAGAAAAAATATATAGTAGATAACGGGGTCGTTTAGATTTTACAGGAATATTAACTATTGGATTCATTGCAGGCTGAGACTGCCGTTCTTTATATTTCCCGAGAGGCATCTAGACCAATCAGTATCTGTTCATGTTTCAGTTCCTATTGGGTGAATTCTTAAAATTCTCGAATTTCCAGTATTACCCATTTGTCTCCAAAGTCGCCAAATTCGTCACTAAGCTGTCAGGACACTGACACGGCTCTCGATCAGCACCCACAGAGCTGATCGTATTACGGTCTTATCATTGATTCTTGTAAACAAACCTGGATGAAACTTTACTGATGTTTAACATTATTATTGGTGTGATAGGATGTGATTTATTAGTGTTAAACTACATGATTAAGCTAATTCCATAAATGTAGCGAGAGAAAATATGTTTGCCGAAGGCAATGCAACCTATTATTTTGATTTATATTTCTTACTGAATTTAACTTCGGGCTCTTTTATGTATTCGTTACAATTATGAAATTTTTAATTCAAATGAAAAATCATTGCGCTCATTTAGTTACAGGGAAATTACATGGCTAAATATTTTGTATGTTAATGCAGTAAATTAAAATAATTTAAATAAAATAATTTAAAATAGAAATAAGAACATACAATGAAAATAATATAAATATATATATAATAATATAAATATAATAAAAACAGAACTATAAAATGAAAATAATGGAAATAAAACTTAATGTACTAATCAGATTTATTGATAAAAAATAAAAAATTTGTTAATGAACAGATGCCATACGTGAGTTCATTTCAAATAATTTATGAGAATTTGTTAGCAATTTGAGCCATTGAGTTATTCAGAATATTAATGAATGACACGAAAAAATTGTTGAAATTTTTTTATCAACTATTCTGTTTAAGTTTAGGTTCTAAGAAATATGTGCAACATAGTCTTAATATCACCATTACATTTAAATTTTAAAATTATTTCTGTCTTAAATGTATGTGTACTAAGCTTTATGAATTAAAGATACATATTTAAAAGAATTCGTGATTTAGGAATTGTTTATTATTAAATTGTTGGTAATTAAACAATAAAAATGTTTTATTGTTCAAAAAGTATTTCAATTTAAAAATACGAATTAGTTTTTCAACCCGTAACCTATGGTTCAATATTAGTAGAGGGCATAAAAATACAATTATGAATTACCACATCATCAAAGTTTTATATTCTTAAAATATTACTGCAAAATGATGACGGTAAAGAATCAGGTGACGCTTTAAGTTACAATATAACAATGCTCTTGGGCAAGTATCCTCTGTCCATCGTTGCTGCTTTTTTAAATAGCTGAAAGGACAACAGAAAGTTGCAGACAGATTATACGATTCGTGTGTTTCATTGTTCTGTCACAAGCCAAACAAATATTTCGAGTCTGCTATAAATTTTTACTATCATGATCCAATTTCTTTTATATGAAATTTTATTTTCTGTGTCATAAAACTTGTAATACAAAGAAAGCTATGCATGTTGAAGACAGTCAAGAATTGCTTTCAACAATAGATCACAACCATGAAATGTTTTATATGTCCAGTTCAAGGTTAAAAGTTGATTGTCAATATACTGTTTTTGGTTCAGCTACTATGAATGAATTGCTACATGGAGAAGTTTTCATTCTATACGCTTGTTAAAAGTTATACAAAGTTAATTTACGCTTTCTGATTATTTTCAAAATCTTCCGAAAAATTTATCGCACAAAAGTAATATTTGCATCAATTTGAAATCCGTAAAAGATACCACAAATTTCCATGTTAATATTTCTTCTATATGCCAATGTATACTAATTTCAAATAATTCATTAATGAGAAAAAATCAGACCACTGAAAGTATAAGGAATATAAAGATTAACATTTCAAAATAAATGTGAAAAAGAATTTATGTTTTGGTAAATGGACATTTTTTAAAGCTCTAAACAGAGTGAAATTGAAATTTCTCTAGCTTCAAAAAAAAGCAAAATTATACATTATGTATATTATTAAACCTATTTTCTACAAAATGTTGAATTTTTTTTAAAATATTTTTGTTCCAATGGCATTTCAAATCAAAGTTCATTTAAAATTCTCAATATAACGATAATCAAACAAAACCCCAGAGCCCAAATCTTTGTCCAGCATTCGACTACAACAAATCCTGTCGATACTGCTACGTTCAGTGGTGGCGGGGTTGTCGCCTGTATACAAGAAAAAAAGAAGAAACCAAAATCTTTGTTATCTGCTTCATCAGAACAGCTAAAATTCACGATTAGGAAAAGAGGTACAGAGCTTAATTTTAAAAAATCATCACGGTCCATTCGCCATTGCTTTTATTTACAGAAAATAACGAAACGTTAATTCACAAGGAAATTTTACATGCACATGCTCAATTTGTTATGGTAATCAAAAATTATATTTAAAATTTTCAATTTTATTTTCGAATGAAATCGTATTTTTAATGTTTCTTACAGCTTTTGCCCTTGCACAGCCGAATTTAAATATCCAAAACTATTAAAAAGGCTACTTAATATTTTTATAAATTCAGCTTTCATCTTCATTATATAATTTTAAAAATACTTTTGAGACTTTAATTATCCTCATAACATTAAAAAGTT
The DNA here is from genome assembly GCA_026543055.1 of Argiope trifasciata. Lineage (NCBI taxonomy): Eukaryota > Metazoa > Arthropoda > Arachnida > Araneae > Araneidae > Argiope > Argiope trifasciata. The sequence goes on from JAPMOQ010009202.1 coordinate 147,807, forward strand.
TAAATATGGTTTATCAAGTATTCAAACTATTTATAAAAAATTTTAATCAATTCCATTTATACAAAAACATCATTATCAATATATAATCATCAACAATATTATAAAACAATAATTATAACAGAGTATTTCCTTATGTATTTACAATTATCAATAAGGCAACAGAAAGTTTAATAATAACCAAAATAAGCTACAAGTATAATTAAAAATGTTTCTTTGCTTAAATAATAAGGAGAAAATTTATCTTTAAAAGAAAAAGCATTGGTAAAAATATCAGTTCTATAAACTACATTCAAATTCATTTTAGTTATTTATTCCATTGTATATTGAAATAATTTTGAATGAAAAAAATATATAAGCATAAAATTAATCGCTTTATTACGATCCATTTTATACAAAAATATTACCTATTTATTAAACATCAATAATGCTAAATAATTGTAATTTTAATGTAGCATTTTCTTCCATATTTGCATTTATTTCAATCATTGAAATTACCATCAAATTTATAAATATTATATCTCTTTCATTAGAATAATAGAAGAATGTAAATTGTTTGAACAAAGTTGACATCAATTTAAATGTAAAAAATATTCAAACGAATAAAATTCATTTTGTAAGAAAAGACATTTTTTTACTAAAATTACCTTTAAAATTGAAATATTATGATTTAAAAACCTGTACTCATTTTTAAATTTAAGGAATAAATTTATATATTAAACAATGTTCGGAAAATCACAATGTTCGTATTTGTAAAGAAATCTTTATTGGCGATATAACTGAAATGAAACTTTCACCTAATGCAATCTGGTTGGGAGAAACGGGAATGAAAATCTTAAATCGAGAGCCGGCCAAGTTTGGGAAAGGGAATTTAATTACACGGATTTGGTCGGAATTGCACTGTGTAATTTTCTCAAAAGCTCTCTCACGATTTCTGTCTTCTAATTATCGCGTCACTTACAATTTCCAGGATTCCTTTCAAGGATCTAAACCCAACTAATCACAGAGATCACAGAAAGTTGCATTGTTATGCTAAACTTTTCTCATTATTAACAGCTATTCCACGAATACCTTTGAAACCGGTACAAATTGAGTCGCATATTTAAATCTAATAATAAAACTTTTATAATTTTATTAAAATACAATAGATTTTAAGGATTCTAGCATCAAAAACTATATTTCCATTGAAGAAAGAACTATTTCAAATAATGCTTGTTTTATATTTTGTAAAAGTTTATTTGCATGTATAATTACTATAATATGCTTTTAGACCTCGAGTTATAATTTCAAGTTTCTTAACTTTAATTAGAATATTTTAATTAGTTTTACACTTCCATCTGTTTCATAAATATAACATGTAAATTCGAGCGATAGTTTTGGATTTAAGTTTAAATAAGAAATTTATTTTTAACGAGACTAATTTTTTTGTAAGTCCTTTATTTCTTTTCAATTTCTTATTTCAAATAATGAAATTAAATACTTTTGCGATGCTACGACTATAGTTAGTATTTGGAAATCTACAAAACAAGGAAATTTATATTTTTATAATTATTTTGAATAAAGGAATCCCTTCTTCTATGTAAATGTTTAAAATTTTAAATTGTATTAACTAAAAAGAATTATTTATTAAATTTATCACTTAAAATGCAATTAGACAAAATTAATCTCAAAGCATTTGTATCTGTAATGTTTTTAAAGGTTTAAATGCGTTTTTTTTAATTTTCTTTTTAAAATAGTAAAATAGATTAGCAATATTACTTAACATTAATTACTTTAAGTATATAGTTCTAGCACCATTCCAAGTTAATGGTAAGCTCTGTTCATTATCAAATGCCATTATTATAAATGCTCAGATTTGACACCAAAAATCCCTATTTTCAAGGAGTATCTATCGCGTACACAAATATAGCGTCCATTTTTTTTTTTTTTTTTGTATTTAAGAAAGATACTTTCCAATAAACTTAAATCTGCACATGTAAAGGAGTACGACAATTTAAATCTTATTTTTATTATGCGAACCATGTCTCAAATTTAACTGCTTTTCCACATTTTGTTAAGTATAGTCTTGAAACTTTATCTAACCGAATTTATATTAGAGAAGAAAATCTGCAATGTAAGAAAATGCATCATTCAATATTAGTACTTATAATTTTCTCTTATTGTTTCTGCCTTATATATTCAGTTTTCTTCAACCAATGAAATGTGAAGTACTGTTAAACTTAAATTTCAGATTTAATTTGTTTGAAATGCGCAGATTCTTGATTCTAATACACAAAAAAATTCACCAACCGAATAATCTCTGATGCATTATGATAAACTGAATCTGCATAACATATTCTACAGTTCTTTTATTATTATTGTAATCAGAAACTGATCTCAATGTCTCTTGAAATTCTATTAATAATACTGTATCTTAAGAGAAGCGAACCAATAGTATACTTTAATGCTGGGAAATAAACACTTAAAAGCTATTTTAACCATTACATAATGCGTCACATCCTTGCAAGTTATATCTGATTGTTATATTTGCATCTCTTCAAGTTTGCAAAATTTATCTTGAATGCTTCCCTCATCTATTATAAATAGATTAGATATGAGGCTATACTTTGCTATGTATGATTAATTAGGAAATACGTTGTACAAAATTACTATTTTCAGGTGGTTATAAAAACGAATGCAAGTATCTTTATTAATGTCTTATGATCACCTTTAGGATATAATCCATCGTCTGGATTTGCCTAGGAGTTGAATTATTTAAGTATTTAATTGTGTTTAGAAGAATATTATGTTACTCCTTATGGGCACATCGTTTAAGATCAGTGAGAAAATACAAGTGGTGGGCATCGATTACTAATTGAATATTCTAAAACAGGCAAAATATATTGACGTAAAATTATAATGAAATCCAGGAATTATGAGAAAAAAGTTAAAATTTTCATTTCATTAAATCATGATTAAACAGATGTTTAAGTAGAAGCATTATCATCTGCAAAATTTCATATATATTAATAACATAAGTCTTCATCATAGAATGAACTTCGTCTGATAAATTTTATTTTTATTTCCTAGAAGTTATCATTTTTTAAGATTACAGTTCATAAGCAAAAACACACAACACTTCTGCTCACACCATAACTGATTTAACTCCGTGACCTCCAAACACTTGTTATGGGCGAAAGTATGACATGCTTCTTCGGATCGAAAATTGATTTCCACTTATCAGTCAATGAGATTTTGTGGTTATCTTGTGGTTAAATCACTTAGTTTCACCATAAAAATTCTTAAGAGAAATTCGATTAAGAGAATTACTGTTGATGCACAATCATGACGTTTGAAATTATATCTCAAGAAACAACTCAAATTGTTTCTGTCAAAATTGTTCCAGCTCGTCGGGTCCCTGCAATTTTGCTTCTTGAAAAGTCTGTGAAGTTTGGAATATTACGATTCTGGTAAAAATCCCAAATGTATACAGCTTTACTAAAGCCCCCTTATGATACTGTTACATATAATTTTTATATTAAAAATTGATTGATTGAATTATATTTTTATAGGAAGATATTGTGCTTTTTTGAATCAATATTTATTTTCTGTTATTTTCAATAGCTGCATGGTTCAGATATTGTTATATTGAATTTTGTAAGGTATATGTACCTACTACAAATATTTAAATGAGCAAACTTCCTATGAAAGCGATTTTAATTCAGAAAAAAAAAACAGAAAACTGAACAAGATAACTTAAATAAGGAATATCAAGAGAGGAAAATCCAAAAAAGAATTTGCTAAAAGGAAACTTAAAGTTGATACCGATAATCAAAATAAATATATCAAAGTACAGACATTCATGACTTCAACTCAAGCTTCAAAGAAGCTCTTGCGCAATGTTCCTCCCTATAATAAAATCTATACAAAGAAGTGTTGCAAATTCCAAATGTTCAAAATTTTGAATGACATTAATTTAGTATAAGCCAAAAAAAAATTTAAAATATTAAACCTTTAATCGCATCTTCATCAATGAAATGATGAGGATGCAATGAATTGATTAAAGAACTACTTTTTTTTTATTTTCGAAGAATAAAATTATACAGAACATTTATCAGTATTATCCAGCTCGTGTTGAAAGTCCTCTTGCCATAGACCCAGGTGTCGATGGAGTTTGCTTTAATTTTTAAATAGAAAAACAAATATTTTATTAATAAGAGAGAAATTTTACCAATTATATGCTATAAATTAAAAAATAGATGGGGTAATTCTTAGGTAGATAGTGCTACATGCTTAGAAGTTACGTGCACAGCTGAATTTATTAAAAGTGGCCAATGATTAACTTCATCAGCTTACTTTTTTTTCATTACCTTAACATAACAATACATACTAATTAAAAGACAATTTTTATCAGACAATTATTTTCAACTGCCATGAGATTTCACATGGCAATTTTCAAAATTTATATATTGATTATCAAGGTCCGCGTTAATTATTCCAATCCTCTTTAGGGCTTTTGAAAGCTACGTCATATAAACCACAAGAATTTTTGTTAAAAAATCTAATTCATAAGGTATATATTCAATACAAAAATTTTCGAAGACGAGAATGAGTTGTAATTAAAAGAGATTTCTTTTAATTACAACTCATTCTTCATCCAGGAAAGTTTTAAACTCATGTGTTTTTTTCCCAGTTATATTTCTTTTATAATAATATTTTGATTAAAAGTCATTTCTAAAAACGAAGATAAGATTTTTTTAACGATTATATAACAAAATGTCATAAAGAATATGAAACAAATTGAAAATATTTTTTAAAACATCAAATTTCTTGAAATCAAAATTATCTTCGAGAGCTATGTTTCCATTCATTGAAATCCGATATATTTATTTAAAAATATTTTCTTACCAGTATCACTATAAACCAACCACCATGTAGTATTATTGGTCTGAATTTGTTATGTCCACTACCACATATCGAAGAGGAGATGACATCAATTTTGTTGAATGAAATTTTACAAAAAATTTCAAAAACCGTGTTTCTGAATTTGAATTGAAGAAACCTTAGCTTACTTCGAGTCGTATGCAAATGTATATTACCTTTGAAACACTAGTTATCTTCCGAAAAGGAATCCCACATTTTTCCCTTTCCGATATTATTTAAATTCAAAGAGAATTCAGATATTTCTATAGCATTTTGATAAAAATAGACTTTGAAAGATAAGTGTCTCCCTTTTTATTTCGAGATTGACTGATCTATTTCCTGATCCCGCATGTATCTTTGTTTGAAATATTGAGAATACTATTATTTTTGGAGAGAATTTTTGCCTTGGGCTTAAAAAATGTGGACTAGTGATTGAATGTGGAAAATTGTGATGAGATGGGGTAGCATATTCTTTGCATATATGATATTCCAGACAAGAGAAAAAAATATTTGCAATACAGAAAAGAATATTTACAGAGAAATAAATTATTATTCTTCGTGGGTACATTTACCCTTCCTACCAATATTTTACTTGCAACTTAAAACATTTTTTCATCAATGCATTTTTTTTTCATGTCCATGCTTTGAAACTACTTTACTTATGTTCTATTTTAATTAAAATATATTTAAATTTTTTCCCAAAAATATAAAAATAACTTTAATGAAATCCATCATTTTTATATAAAAATGATTAAGGAAAAACTTCAGTTAATTTATTTTTTCTAAATTGTCTAAATTAAGGCATTGTCTTTAATAAACAATGTCGGAATTACTTTCTGACATTCAGGTAAATTTGAATTAAAATTTCACTAAACATTAAAAATATTAAAAAAAATATTGCATACTATAGTTAATTTAATATCGCATTTCGAAGCTAAGGGATGACGATTATTCTGGGTTGATATATAATTTTAAAAATTCAGCAAAGTACAAGATCTCCTTATGAAGCAAAAATCCGAGGCTTCTACGTGTCTTCATCTTAAGGAAATTCAACCACTTATTTCATAATTAACTTAAACAAAGCCTACAAGCAGTAAATTTCTGCAAATGTGGTATTCCAGTATAAAGATGCTTCAGATTGGCGCCGAAATTGAATTACGATCCCACTTTTGCTATATATTCGAATGTAAAACTTCCATAAAGAAAAATGTTTTATTTTAAGAATAAATCAATAATTTAGTTATAATTTGAAATTAAAAAAATTATATGGTTTAAAGAAGCAAGTCAAAGAACAAAAGGAATGTTTCTTCATAAATAAGTATTTCTCTATTAACAATATATCCTAATTATATGAAATCTAGATGTAGCAAAAATTAAATCTAAATATTCTTTAGAAAAATCAGCAAGTGTTTATCGAAATAATGGAAATATCATGAACAGATAAAAAAAAAGACTACCTCTATGAGTAATCATGGGGCAATTTTAGGTGTGTAATAAAGCTTGTATTCGCCAGGAAATCGAATGATATAAGTGATGAATAATGTTTAAAAGAATAGTGTACAACTTTCTGTGGTGAAGATGCTTTGAAAGTTTCGAAATTTATGACAGTGGAGGAAATCAATTACGAATTGAATGTGCCAATAAAGAGCACAACCATTCAATTATATACTGGTTTGAGAGCTGTGTATGTCACGGCAGTTGTTTCACATTATCTTCGTGTTCAGCAAATCAGGACTACGTAAGTCCTACTGCATAAATGGGAGCATTATCATCTAGAAAGATTCCATCTTCAATAGAGAACGTTTTCATTATGGGATAGACCCTTTAAGCCAAAATATCTATAATTCTCTCCAATAATCCTACTTTGAAGGTTTATGATTGGGATAGCTAAACTGCAGTATGAGGAAATCCATACCATGACAAATCCATCTCTATACCTGATGGTTGGATGAAACCAATCTTGATCATATGAGTCCTTCAAACATGTTCCCGTCCTGATGTGAGGAAAAATAAAAAAGATGTTTTTTCTAACGATAAATGTCTTTGATTTGTCTATCTACCAAGTGGTGGGGTTATGGCCCCCCTATAGATGACATTTGTGATTAAAGTAAGTGATTAGCAGCTTGGAAAATGTTACTCTACTATAAATATTCAGTTTATGAAAATGCCTTCTGATTGTAATTGTTGACACTGGAAAATTCAGAGGCTGATCGAGCTCAAGGGCCACATTGGCTGCAGTTATTTTCTTTTTAGACATAATAATCCGCTTTAATACATTCAGTATCTTTCATTCAGCTTCTTCTTCTGCCTACTGTTTTACTTTACCAAATTTGTTTTTCTCTGTGTGTGTATTCATTCACTCTGTATTGCAAAAAACTCCTAAGAACTTAAATGCTTTGATCGCAATCGTTCCAGCTAATCGGATTCTTATAATTCTCCTTCTTTAAAGTCTGTAATGTCTGACATATACTGATTTTTTTTCGAAAATCCATGACGTATGCAATTTTATTAAATCTGCTTCTATTACTCAATGCTTCTACCATATATAGATGTTTATATTTAAGAGACTCGGTAGTTGCTTTACGTTTTAATGCTTACGAAGAACTTTCTTAAATGTTTTTGTCACAAGTTTTCTATTATTTTGATAAACACTTTTATGCATTATGAAATTTTGAATAATACATAATAATGTCATAAATTTATCATAATTCCAATACATTAAATGTAAAAAATGATTCATATTTTTCTAATTACAAATATAGGGTTTTTTTAATTTTTTTATTTATTTACTCTTATGAAACCTTGCTATTGTTTTAATATTCGGTTTTCTTTAATTATATTTTTCCTATACTCCATTTTCTCCTATACTTTCAATACTAGTGGTTATGAAGGATGAACTACAAACACTAGTAATTTTAATACTTCTTTATAATACAATGTAGAATCCCAATAACTTCTTTAACATATCTGTAGATACATTCCCTATCTAGATTTACTTTGCTATTTCATATGATTACTATTATTATTGTTAGTTCTAGAAGAAGAAAATATATATAATTATCTTGGTAGCCAAAAAATACCAGTAATTATTATGAACATTTTGTGAACAATTACTGAAAAAACTCACACACCAGTACTTAGAGAAAATATAAAAATTATTGTGAAAGGAATCAAATAAAACAATAATAGTAAATGAGGATAGATTTTTTTGTATGTTTTTTATTAATTTACTAAAAATAATGGATACTATCTCGAGATATAAATAAAAAATTGAAGATATTTTTAATTGTAAAAAACTATAAGATTTAAGTAAATATACTAATTTATGCAATTTATCCACCACTTTTTTCACACAATATAAAAAAAAACCCCAACATTTTCTAAAATCTGGAGTCATTCGCTGGAAGAGTACTAAAAAATGTATATGTAGAAAAATATGCTTATGAAAAAGAGTTTAAATAGAATCTTATTAAAATCATTAAGTTTAATCTGAATCAAATTTTTCTTTTTATCTATAAATATGGAAATCTTCTTTCGAAAATCCGCAGATAAAGTTTAAAAATATTCTCAACGGAAATCATCCATCAGTGACTTTAATCACTAATAATTCTTAAAGAACAATTTATTCGTCAAAAGTTAGAAGTAATGCAGGTGCTGATTAAAAAAAAAAGTAATGCTAACTGATTACATAGCGGAATATTAGAGATGAATGAGGACAAAGGAAAAGAATTTAGATATACTAAGAACAGTTTTTGCAAGGTATAAGTAGAAATTTCTATAAGTTTCACATTTTTTTTTTTTTTATTTATGAAAAAACTGTAAAAATTTCCGTTGGAATTTTATCTTGAGCAATTAGATATACTTAGCGAATAATGGAACGCAAAATAATTTTTAAATCCGAGTAATGACATGTAAATTTTTCAGACTTAGGAATATTTTCGAATAACAAATATCAGCAATATTGCTTACTTTATTTTTTTTAATGTTTATTTCATTCTGTTTGCACGAAAGTACAGATATATCCATTCCATACTGATACAAGTAGTAGTTAAAACGAATTTGTTTTCAAAAATTTTTTTCACGCCTCTCTTGTATTAGCTATAAAGTAGGCATTCTCTAGTTTTTTTTAATAAAAAGTATGCTCAGATAATTAAGGATTATCAGCTGTCTTTTTTTAGCTTAGGGAAAAAAAAGAAGAAGAATTTTTTCATCCGGTTCGCTTTTGAGCCAAATGAGCTCTAAACTTCCGGTATTTTTAGTTAAAATGAGAAAATAATAGCTTAAGAAAATTGAAGTTTGTGATTCGATATTAATCCTTCTAACATTTTTTTTTCTGTTTTCACTAAAAACCCTGTATTGCGCTTTCAATAGTGCATGTTTCAGAAAACCAAGTTTCGAAGCTGTACATTTATATTTTAAAATATTAATTGATGATAAATTTACAAAAGATGTTTTTAATTTTAAAGAATTATTTTGCTATAGTCGTATTGTTCAATTAGTTTAATTTAACTTTGATAAGTTTCAAGATAGTTAATTCCTATATAATACTTTCATATTCAGACAGCATTTCAACGTTTTCATTCATTCTCTACCACTGTAATATTAAAAGCTTTAATTACACACCATTTAGTTAATACAAATCAAAGCTATAATTATATATCATTTTCACTTTCTCAATTCTATAAAAGATGTAAATTAAATTAAACTTCTAGCATTCTTTTCTAGAGCTTTACTAGAATAACTAATAACTCAATTCTAAATCGTTTAGACAATTATGTGTTATAAAATAAATATAAAATCAATTATACCTATTTTATATAACATGAGGTGTTGATAAGAAAAATATTTTTTCACGATGCTAATATACTCTTAAGATTCTGATAGGGATTTCTAACACACGCTACGACCCTAACATGGAGAATACATGAAGCACACAGAGATCTGTTTGAAAATTTATTTGTTTAGATCATCAATTTTTATACTTTTATTCGCATCGCGGGAACCTCAGAAGAAAGTATTTTTACAAAGCGTATCCTGAATTATTAAATAGAAAAAGTTTAAATTAATCAGGAAATAAGAGAAATATTTAGAATGAAGTTAATATGGACTTCATTAAGAAGAAGTGAAAATTAATTAGAATTGCAAGAATTAATAAGAGTTTAAAATATCATCACTTATATTATATAGTTAGATAGATAGATAGATGAGTTGGGGTTTACTAGAAAACCAGAATAATTATAATAGTATTAAATGTTTAACTAATTTTATGAAAAAATGTATGATATTCAATTTTTGCTTTTGCTTGTAAGCATTTTTCGACCTTTCAAAAAAGATATAAATATGCTACTAAACTCCACATCATTTTCTTTTTTCATGTGTCAATGTTTATTATAGCATAGCATGTCTTAGTTTATTTTTTAATGATTTTTTTAATTTAAAAAACATTCAAATAATTTTAAAAAATATTTTTAATGAAATATTTATTTTTAAATGCAACAGTATGGAACTAAACTTGTTGCCTTGATATAAAATCAGAGTATCAAAAATTAAAGATATTTCCTTTCTAGTGCCTGTTCGAATTCATTCTTATTTTTTGAACGAATTGAATATTTTTTTTTTCCCTTTTTATCAAAGCTGCGAGACTCCTCTCTGATTCCTGCATTTTCCGAAAGAATCCTTACAATGTCCCAGATCCTTTATTAAAATTTAGGTTTTCTTAGTACCGTACAAAACAGGCATTTAGTGGCTTCATAGCAAAAAGTAATATCGTATATCTCAAATATATTCAAGCAATTTTCAATCTTTTTACCCTTTAAAAGTTCATGCATTGAGTTTACTCCTATTTAATTCATTTAGTTATTTATTTTTACTCAAATTATGTTTTTTACTTTTAATTTTTAGTTCTCCTGTTCTTGTTAATATTCAAACAAAATTTGTATTAAAAAAAAACTTGCACTTTTTTGGTAATTAATTTTACTGACACGGTATTACAAATAAACTTTTGCGTGATTCTTTTTCAAATGCTCATAAAACTACTTTTTAATTAATTTCTAATTAGTTTCCTCAGAAGACATCTCAGAATATTACGGTTAATTAAATTTAAGTGACAGGGTATCACCATTAAAGCTTTTCACAGTTCTTTTCTAAATATTCATAAAACTGTTTCGAATTAATTTCTAATTATTTTCATTAGGAAACGCCTCTCAAAATTAAACTATTTTATCATGGAATTAATAATTAAAATAAAAAATTAGCATTCTAAATATTATAATCGAATAAATATTACTTCCGTATATCTTTTTTTGTATCATTTAAGTATACAAATGCATCTTATAGTATTATAGCAGTATTAGCTGATAAATTTTATTTAATATTATTTCAGTTTATATATTTTGCTTTAAATTGAATAAAAATTAAACTTCACAAACAATTAAGTCTACAAAAGTGTCTGCATTATCCATGCATTTATCCATAGTTATTCCAAAAAATATATTATAAAAAAAAATTCAAGCTTATAATTTCGAATATCACATGATTGCGGCTTTCAAAATTGTACTGTTTTTTTTTCCTTCTTTTCGTTATAGATGCATTGAGTTATTAAATTATTTTGCTTATTTTATCATCATTAACGCCTTTCATTTGAAATATGAAAGAACAAAGGGTAACAGTTTTAAAAGAAAAGACGGAGTTTAGATAAAATTATAAGCAGCTATTTGAAAATGTAAAAAGTATTACAAGTAATATGTGCATGTTAATATCTATGTTGATTTCTTATAAACATTATATTCTTTGATGCGTATATTTTTAAATCCATTCTATTCGTTTTGATGATGATAAGCTATACTCTCGTAGCACACAAATACTATATGACATTGGTCAACGTTCGCAATATTGTATAATATTATGGATTATTGATTAATATCATATAATATCGAGCAATATTGTGCAATATTGAGTAACAAAGTATGCTACATGGCTATTTAATTATAGGACAGTTTTCTGAATTCAGACGCCGTTCATCTGAAACTTTTCCCCTATCATCTTAATACTAAGGGTAACGCGTCTTCCACAGATCAAGGTGTCCCGGATTCGAGTCCTGGTTCGCACATGATTAGTCGTTGCACAGAATTCTATTTGTGAGGAGTGTGAAAGAGCCCTTTCCCCTTGTAATTATAAATTGTGCATTTGAGTGTTGAGTGTCATCTTTATATGAGCTAAAATTAGATTTTTGCCCTAGAGTGCTAAGGGTTCTTTACTCAAAGAAGTTACTGCACAAATTCGGTTTAAAATCGCTGTTTTTCGTCACTGGGTTTGCCTATGGCTAGTACCATGTGTAACAACAACTCCAGCAAAAAATGTAATATCCTGCACTATTCCCGTTAATATACGATGTCATGCCATTAACCTTCATGTAGCTATTTCAGCTTCACGGCTGCGATGAGATGTGAAAAGAAAGGAAATGAGCTGCCGTCTGTAGTTGCAGCCCCCATCTTTTCCTAAACTCTTGGACTTGGTTTGAATTGGCATTCAATCCCTACGTGAAAAATAACAACATTAGTTCCATCAACTCTGCTTCGCCTCAAAGTCGGTTTACCAAACGAATTGGTATGAAATTCTCACCAAAATCGCTTTTCATTTTCATCACATTTTTCAAACATCCATTACATCTGACGTAAAGCTCTTTTTAAAACTTTCTAAACCTGAAAAATAATATCCAATACTTATATGGAATAGCATATTATTTCAGAGCATATATTTACAAAGCATGGATTAACATATATTTACAAAGCATGCAACATAAATATTTAAAAAGTATTATATGAAGAGGAAACACCAGCTGGTATAAATTATCTGAGTACAAGCTCATAGTAAATATTCAAAAATTAATAAAGGCTTATTATAATGACAATATTAATTTCATTTTTACTAGCTGGTACCCGGCGCATTGCTGCCGCAGAAGAAATAATTTCGAAAGTATCGTTTGAAATTTAAGATAACTGCCTTTTTTATAAAAGATGATAGAAAGAATAATATTTATTTTCGTATCGGAAATGCATACATTCATTGAAATTGAGTGATATATATATGAGAAGCGTAAATAATATTAATTCTATTTTTTTAACTTTATAATTCAAAACTTTAGGGTTAGTATTTTCTTTGTTTGTTTTTTCATTTTCAACAGAAACCAATAAGTGCAAGAAATAAGTATTCGATGTTTTGTCGCAATCAGATTAGAGGTATGGTACCGCATTAGAGACATACAGACAAATATTCATTTCTTTTTATATAGATTTCACATGCAATTTCTTCTATTTCATTAACAATTTCTGAAATGCAATACACATTTTTTTAATTAATTAGACTTAAAATTTACACAAATACCTACCAGAAAAAGTTTTCATACACATAAAAAAATCAGAAATTAACTACCATGGACTGTAAATGTGACTAACAATCAGTTGAATAGTCTGAAAACATCAGGCAATTGCTGATCATAAACTGAAGCAGCTTAGATATTTCTTTAGATGAAATACTATTTCACTTTTTGATAAAAACTAAAATATCTTCTTTTAATCCTTAACTGGTGACGTGCGATCTGTGAGACCGCTAGCGATGGACTTTCGGTCACTCCTATTACATTTTTAACTAAGTTGAATGAATTGACCCTATAGCTTCCTATTTTATGACCTTCAATACAAGTCTACTTTTTCAAACGGTTTCAGCAATTACTTTTAAAAATAATTCAGTTATTTCTTTGAGCGTGGTATCAGAAATATCCAATTTACTGATCCTATTATGTAAGTGCTCCAGACACTTTTAAATGAAACAGAATGTGGTATTAGTAATAAGGATAATTGTATAGAAGAGTATTTCGATGATATTTCGCATTCAACTGATTTTGATATGTATGCTCAAACATAATTTTTTTAGTGATAATGTATTTCGAAAAATTTATAAAATATATTAATATAACCAAGAAAGATTTAAAAAGAATTTATAAGTTCATTTTTATACTAGTTCTTAACCTTATATTTAAATTAACCTAGATAACCATGCCATGAAAGTCACAGAAGCAGATAAAAAAAGGGTCAATTTTACTCATTGATATTTTTTTTAATTTTTCATATAATTGTTGAATTTTACACATTGTTTTCTTTATACCTTTATATGCTTGAAAAATAAATATGATTTAAAAAGTATAAAGTAATGTGTTTTTTTTTCAAGAATATTATATATTACATGTGTAATTTGAGAAGAAAATGCATGTTCCAACACATTTACTTTTTTCAATGCAAATATATTATGAGAAACTTCTAAAGCATATCTATATATCAAGAAAAATATTCACAAGATATATTGGCAGTATTTCATACTAATTCATTCATTAGGAAATTTAATTTTAGTGTAAATGAAATACTGTATAATAGACCACACCTCCCCAGTAAACAGTAACGTTTCGCCTCCCGAGTTAAGGGTTAATATTCTTTTCAATATTTCTTTAAAAGTTATGTCAAGTTGGTGAATCTTGCGTTCTTCTACGTGCCATAAATGTCCAATAGCCTTTAGGTAAGTCGATTAAGTAGATGATATTTTTTGATATTGATTGCAATCAGAACTACACATTGAGAGCAGCTGGCTTAGGATCATTGCAAAACAAAAATCCTCTCCAATGATTAAATGACGAGAACTTGGTTCTAAAGTTTCTTTAAAAATGTCCGTATACTCAGAGGATTTTATGGGGAATCTTTAAATGTTACACTATCTATGCTACAGTCTACCAACCCTCCACTAATTATTACTTTTTTTCACCTTACATAAATTGTAAATAATTTTCTGTTTCTTGAAAGTCACGAGACGATTCCCAAGCACCAGCTTATGCCCTTTAATGCCAAAGATCCAAAATCTGTTCTTAATATAGATAACTTATTACCCTGCAATTATTTTTAATTTCAGAGGTAAAAGTGCTTTTACTGATTTATAGGTAATATGCATGTTAGCTACTAGCTTTTACAAGTAAAATTTACGAATGATGCCTTATTAATTTTTTTTCTTTCGAATCCCCCTTTTCAATTTAAATGCAGAAATCCTAGGATTTAGAAAAGGGAACTTAAAGATGTTTCTCTTTTTGTGGCAGTGAGTTTACATGAATGTCCTTTCCTTGATTTGAAATAGGAAGTTTATTAATTGTTAATGTTTATAATTCTTCACAATTCTTCCAACAATATTGCCAATTTTTCAAAAAATTTTATCTTCATCAGTTAAATTTTAATTAAGGAATTCTTCAATGGGAATCTCTTTTTGGCATTCAATTTAAACTCTACCTTCCAGGAAAATCGATAGTGTAATATCTTAAATCTGTTTGCGTGCTTTAAATGTTCTCAAGAAGCCTGAAACTTAATTTCAAATATACATTTTAAGCAAATATTTTTTGGCAGATAATCTGACAGTTTTTCTTTAGTTACTTCATTAAAAATAATGCATGCAATATTTTGAATTTGTTATAAATAATGAAATAATTGTTATAAATAATTATAAAGCTAATGAATGAACAAGAAATTATTATTATTGTGAGTTATTTTTGTTCTTTAATAACTGTTACGTGTTTGAACTGAAACCGTTTCTGGAAAGTGCAGGTATAGATACTTTTTAACGGTTTATTATATATCAATAATGTAGCTTTTTTTGAATACATTACTGCATAACTAACTTTTCTGAACGAATGGCTGGATTTTATTGTACATAATAGTCTATCATTGACTGTTCGTTGCTCGAGCTGAAGCCTTAAGTGCGGTATCATTCATAATAAAAATTTTGATTATTATAATAACCTATGTTTTGAAAGTTAATTATTGATACAGAAAAATATATCAAAGGAAATTAATTTACCAGTACATAAAATTCAAATTTAAAATATGGATTGTGTAAAGCTCCAAACCTTCACTGAGAAAAAAAAATGAATCAAATTTTTATCAGCGTTTTATTTCCTAAACGAAACTAATTTTTATAATTCATATTTCCATGATGAAAACAAAATGGCACAGCTGAATAATGTACTTTTGGGAACCAGGTACTTACTTGCATATTTTGAATATTTTTGTTCTATTTTTACATGTGAAACAGTTTCTATCTATCAACTGCAAATTTTAAAATTCAATGTAACTAAATAATAAAAAGATTAAAATTTTAAAGAACAATTCATCACTTGAACAATAGAAATGCTTATAAAGAAAAATATATTAAAATTTGCTTACACTCAGAAAGTTTCTTAATAAATAAAAAATCAACGATATAATAATTCTTTTGCTAATAGAAAAGATTAAATTTACAAACATCCGCGAGTACTTAAATGAACATCAAAAAGATAATGTAATTTTGTAATCATCAAGGAATACAATTATTCCTCTTTCTTGTTTTGTAGGACAGCAAAGTAAAAACGATGAATAAAAATTGATTAACCAGACAAAATATGATTGTTGGGGAAAGAAATATTATTCTTAAGCCATTCATTGAACTAGGTTTGCTTTTTACAAATATGCTCATTCTGTGTTAAATAAAACTTCAATAATAGTATCGATTCATAAAATTTCTTGATCGGGATAGTCTTTGCCGTAGTAAGTTGTTAAAATTTAGGAAAAATTTTTAATGTTATTGAAAAAACAAACGAGAATTAACATTAAATTTTTCATAATCAATAACTTAAAGAGCATACAAATTTTTCCCCTAGTCTGGAATCATTGAAAGATATGGATAAAAAGCATATCGTTTATCTTCAATATCCACAACCCTTTGAATATTACAAGACTGGAGATTCGTTAACAGAAGGATTGAAAACTAAAGAGATTCCTACTGCAATATATGCCTATTCAATTCTGTTTAGGTTATTTTCCTATAAATCATAGTATTAGTGAAAAACTATGTCATGATTCTCAATGATCCATTCAAAATCATAAACCTATTTG
Organism: Argiope trifasciata; assembly: GCA_026543055.1. Lineage (NCBI taxonomy): Eukaryota > Metazoa > Arthropoda > Arachnida > Araneae > Araneidae > Argiope > Argiope trifasciata. The sequence continues at coordinate 164,666 of JAPMOQ010009202.1, forward strand.
AATTTTCAATTTTATTTAAAGATTGTATAATAGACGATTAAATAAAAAAATATTCTTGAAATTTTAAAAAATATTATGTAAGTCATTATTCGAAAAAAATCTTACTTGGGTTGGAATAATTTAAAAAAAATGATAGACGAAAATAAATTTGTGGTCTAAAAATAACACAATATAGTAATTAATTTATTTAACTAAAAAATGCTAGATTATATATAAGAAAAAATATTTCTTTCATGTTTATGGGTTCCAAAAAAGCTAAATCCCATTTAAATCTGAGCCACATTACAAATGCTCTCATCTATCAATTTATTCTCAAAGCTAAACAGAAAAATTGTTTTAACAGAAAGCCCTCATAGACGCAGAATTCTTGGTAATATCGAAATTCTCACCAGTACCTATTACCCAGTCGACCACAACTAGTGCCTATTACTATCCTGTTTCAAAAAAGATTCTCTGCAACCTGTATCCTTACAATTAAAACTGAATAATTTTATTAAAATTGTATTTGTACCTTATAATTTCCTATAAAATCTTTACTAAATATTATTTTTTCATTATTACTAATGAACTACATTTGATTTTTTTTGTATGTAGCTCACTTTTAGAAATTTATTACCATTTCAATCTATACACTACTGACATCCTGATGTTGTAGTATCATACGCGTACAAAAATATTTTACTGAGAATTTCAGTCTATTCTCTTTCAATCAGCAACTCTCACGGTTACACCATAGACGCACCATAAACTTTAAAATGTTAAAGAATATTGCGAAACAAATTCTTTAAAATTACATATGAGCCCCACCAACTATAATTTTTTTAATTACTGGTTTCCACGTTTAGCCAAAACTCCGTCACATAATACTTTTGACCATAGATGCTATTCATTGAAAGCGGGTTTAATATCTATTGCAAGTGTCTCCACTTCAAAAAACGAAAGTCACCACTTTATTGGTTTCCCAGCGATGCGATGCATCTGGTACGAAATAATGTATTCTCAACACGCTTTCTTCCACATTCTTCTATTTTAATTGATAAATGTAATAATCTAGAGCATTTCCTATCAACATTCTTAACAATTCTTTCAGTATTCTGATTTACTTCAAATTAATATCTAATCATGTTTTATAGTAATCATACTATTGCGTCCAATACAAATTTACCTCCAATAATATTTTCGTTTTTCTAGCTACTTTTTGAAATTACCTGCCCTGCTTCAAATTCAACTTTTCTTTTAAAATCTATTTTCCATTCATCCTTGCGCAATAATAAGGTTTACAGTTTATATCTATCTCAAAAACCGGTTTTTGAATTCAACATTTTCAAAAAGCCGGATTTAACAGGTTTTCGAATTTTGTCAAAAAATAATAAGAAAAAATTTTCTATTTAATGTATACAAAAAGACAACAAAAAACGAAATCAATATCATAGTCAAAATATAAAAAACAAGGATTACATATTCATATTACTTACACAAAGTACGATAATTCAAAAAAATGTCAAATAATATTTATATTATTTTCCCTCATTTTAATTTCTCTTAAGAAAATTGCATTTTAAAAATCATAAACTATTCACTGAACAGTAGCTAATTCTTTTTCTTACTTTGGACCTAATATTGCCTGAAATTGAAAATACTCGTTCATTAGCTACCGAACTTAATTTTATAATCTTCATGGCATCAAATAACAAACCTAAGTTTTTTTGTTCTTTTATTGCCTCAAATAAGGAAAATTCAGCTATCGGTGTCTTTGGAATGGTAAGTCTTTCTTCAGGGTCTTCGAAAAACTTATTGATTTTTCCATGCCTTCTTTTAAAAAATCATTACTTTGATGAGTAATTTTCTAGATTTGCTCTTCATCAGAAATGGTTTGCACATAAGAATTTGGAAATATTCCTGGCAATGTCTTTCCAAATAGCTTGATAATTTATGTTTTTGAAGCTAGAGAAAGTACACTAAATTTCTTTGCTGAACTAGAAATATTTTTTGGATTTTGCAAATATAGCAAAAGATGTACTAATTCTACTTCTTTCTTTAATTCTTTCTTCTAAGGCATAAAATTTAAAACATTTCAGTGTTTAAATTTTTTAGCTCATTTAACAGAAATTTAAGTATACCTTCACTTGTTAATAAATTGACATCTCATCTTTCTATGCCTTCAACTGCTTTTCAATCAAGAATTAAATTTAATTCCTCTACCTTTTTATACATAGTTTCAAATTAGTTTAAAATGAATTTTTACACAATAATATGAATTTTCTTAGCCGATTTTCTTAATTTCAAAACCAGTCAGATATGGCAAATTTACTTTTAAAAAACAAGACTTTTTAAACCGAGTTTGAAAAACCATCATTCCCTACACAATAAAATAAAAATGAGAGTTTTATAAGTTAATAAATTGTGTAGACTCCCTGTATTAATGAGACCAAGGCACACAAAGGTACGAATCAAATCTTTTCGTAACTTAATTCTAAAAAGGGCATCGTTTAAAAAACAACACATTGACAACCCGTGTTAATGTTACTGCGACTCGAAGAGCTGCAAATCTTTTAAGAAACTTAATTCTAAGAACATCCTTTTAAAAGAACCGTGTTGCTATTTATAAAGAAATACGTTTATTTTTCTCCGATTTTTCTAATAATATCAGAAGAAACAAAAAGAGATTGTATCTCATTTAGCATGCTGTTCTCCAATCGAAAATTCTTCAAAAGGAATGTATTGCTATACAAATAAAAACCCACGCAACGTTTCTTTCTAAGTACATAAGTAAAACTCCGAATTCTTATAGCTTTCGAATCTGACTTAAGCCAGTAATAAAACAGCGAAGGCACTTTTTTCCGCATAGCGCGCCCACTTACACGAAGAGCAATACGATAAAAGAGAGGAATATCTGAAGATCTTTCAATGCCCCTATTGGATTGCGAAATTGTCATGCGAGTTGCCTTGTATTTTAAAAAGTACTTCGTCGAATATAATTTCATCTTGAAGAAGATGACATGATACGGCTGTTTTCCAAATAATTTCTCTTTTTCTATATATCTAATCCAGGTTGATTTTAGAGAACAGCATTGTTTTGAAATATCAGTTTTTATTTTAAAATAGCAACAATTTTATACTGGTTTGCAAAAGCTTCAATTTTTTCTTCTCGGTTACCATCGTTTCTGAAAGAATTTATTTTCAAATAGAAATCTGGCTCTTTCATCATGCATGCTTCCTGTAATAGACACATTCAATTTAGTTGTTTATACAATTCAAAAAGATAAGAAATTATATTTCCTTTTATGTCGAGTGTAATCAAATCTCTTCGAATTAAATAAAGCATTAATTATTTAGTAAAGTGTCTCTTCATTATTCATGTTTTATCCGTCTTCACACTGTGCGTTTACTTTTTGATGTTTGGATATATCGTTGTATTGAATATTTTATTAATTTATTTCAGATTAGAAGTTACTTATGGGAAATAAGTAATGAAACTTTTTCGTCAATTCTGTGTTTCAAAACTTATGTTATTTGATAGGTTTTTTGCCCAATTGAAGCTTCTATCATCTTTGCATATTTTGTTGGAAATCTGATATCAAATGTTCGATAAATATTTTTGAAAAGCAATAAAAAATTACTCTTTTATATCAGTTTAACAGCATAATAATTATTTAATTTATTCAGAATACAAATTTAGAAACTGAAGATAGTCTAACAAATATTTTCAGAAAAAAATCAAATTATTAGAAGCATTCTTTCTTGTCCGTTATGGGCTTAAACAAATTTTATTTTATAAAGATTTTCAGTAATTCATATAATCATAGTCATGTCAAATCATCTTGAAGCAGCAATGACTCTTCAAAAATATGAATTTAGAAGTAAAATATATCAAATGACATGAGTTTATAATCTCTTTATAATGATATTAGAATATATTAGGTTAAAGGTATCTTCACATACTAAATAAAAGGCATGTGCATCACGTCAAACCGATATATCTATAAAGAAATTTCAATCTGATATATCTGAGACTATGAGACTGAGTTTTTTTTATGGTAAGCTCCTTTAAGTATTTGATTGTAACATAAAATTCCAAACTCAATTCCCTAGGTCTTCAAAGTTGTGGTGGCCTAGTAAGACCTTGGTGTGGGAACTTGAGGGCTTCAGGTTCCAGATCCATTTCCACCGAAGTACCACCATGAAAATCGGTTAAATCTGTCTCGACCAAACATCCTCACGCTGGTGTGGCATGATGGGGAGACGGGGTTCCAGCTCCTCGTTAGCTGATCTTGGCTCAAAATTACGAGATCCGTTCCAAAAAAGCCATAGTGTTGTTTTAAAACGTAGTGTTGAAATAACTAAACCCAAAGCCTTTATATTCTTTAAATGATAACTGAAGAGGAATATTAGTTGGTTATAAATATTGTGCTTATCTAATGAATATATTTAACCGGCAATATGGAATACATAGGATGGAAATGAAAAATTTTCAAATAAGTAAGCAATTCCCACTTCCTTGACGGGCATATATTGAAACATCGTAGGTGATATGACTATGCTAAAAAGCTTACAGTCGGGGTTTGCAGCTCAAGATTACATGGACAGGAAGGAAGGATGCACAATTCTCTGCTAGTACAAATAAGCTTTTTAAATAAGCTTGAATAAGCTTGAAATATGGATATAGGAAACAACCCGGATGGCTTCACATGTGGAAAAACGATAGGAAAGCAGGAACAGGGATGCAGATTGTCCTCAGTTTTGAAGAATCCAGAATCAACAGAAGTGTCACTTTGCGCGCTTAGAACGCCTTTCAAACCATAAGTATAGCTGTTAGAAAGATTGGAGGTGCCTCCCTAAGAAAACAACTGCAGTGGAGGAACGATATATCGTCTTGTAGGCGAAAAAATACCGATATCAGTTAGCAAGCCCTACTGATCAGCAAATGTATACAGGAACAGGGCGAGAAAATGCCGCGATTTACTGTAGCCAGAAGCCTTCACAAAGATGACTTATTCTCTTATCATCTTCAAAGCTGCATTCCTTTGAAAGTTGGTCATTGATGGCACCGTTTAAAATGCTGTAAAGAGCACGAAAACTGGGCATCTCATCAATGGAAACGTGTCCCCTTTACGGATGACAGTCGTTTCAATGCCGTAAATGATACTCAATGATTTAATGTAAATGATTTTTTATAAAGTTGGTGCACGTTTTCATTCCGGCAACATCATTGAAACAGATAGCAAGAGTAGTCTGGAGTTGTCGTCGAGGAAGTATTCTGAACGGACAGACTGAGCACGATATTTTCGACAGTGGGGGCGTAACTGGAGATTACTAATCTAAAGAGTTGATCCTTCCCCATGTGCGTCTATTTTGAGGTGGTAAAGGACCAGACTTCGTTTTTATGTATGGCAATGCCCTGCCACATCTAACTGTTGGTGTTCAGCAGCTACTGGAAAGTGTAGATATCACTCGAATGGATTGACTAGCATCTTCTCCTGATTTAAATCCCGTAGAACATGTGAGCGATGTTTTGGGGAGATTATTTGGGGCAAATTTACATTGTCTGAGATTGTAGTATGGCATATTCCATACTAAGGAACATCTGTTTGATGTCATTTCTCTTGGACAGACAATCATGTGTAGCGATACCACGATTTCAATAAAGCCTTTTTTGTTATTCTTTGATTCCGTACTATATTGATAGCATTCAGTTTTGGGAAAATATGCTTTCACTATCCTTTAAGTACAAAATGCTGTCTTTCATTGTCTGAATTTCATGTTTATCAGATAATTTCTCAAGGAGTTATGAAAAAAAACACCCTCTGCTTGAGTTTTGCACACCAGTCTACATTTAAAAAGATATCAGCACCATTTTTCTCAAAGCCTTTGCTTTTCTGCCCTAATAATGTCATCATAAGAAAGACTGACATACTGTCATCTGTATTGGATGTTGCTGGATGTCGATTAGTAATTCCAGACCTTGGTAACATAGCGACGAATTTGGCTATAAAGTGGATAAATCTTAAAACTTCGAATATTTTGTCGAGCCATCCATTAGGAACCTAGATACGCCCAGATATGTTCTGATTGATCCAGATGCTTCTAGCCCCGCCTACCGGGAATTATAAAGGCACTATCAAGCTGGGAGGAGTCATAGAGGGAGCTCTTGAATTGGTCATGTATATACGTCATGAACTAAGCGAGTGGCCTTAAATTGATTGTGGAGCAGTCGGGAATTGAAGTAGTGAGAAGAGACAGCGGAAGCTCAGTCATTTGCAAGACTGTAGAGCAAATTTCCGAGTATCCCCTCTCCTGCTGAGTCCTGTCTGACCGCTCTGTGTGCTGTGGACGTTGCCACTACTGAATTTCTACTTGTAGGCTTCAGTCAGTCTGCTGTAGAATTCAGCTGTGCTGTCTTGTATATTCGTCTGGGCTGTATGTAGTTGTCATCTGTAAATATTTATCGTCTTTGTGAGGTTCCTTCTTCATGTAAGTAAACATCGTAGTTTTTCTTCTAATAAAGGAAGGTGGATTGAGTCTATCTCACATCATACACCCACTACACTGAAAGAACCCGAAGGATAAGAAATCTGTAAAAATATATAATTACGAATATGAAGACAGTTTGATTTAGGAAGTGAATTGCTAATCATGTATACATGAATTTAATTCTGGAATCTTATAATAATTCATACAATGAGATGCCCGAATTGAGACGCATAAGTATTTCTTAAAACGCTAACTCTTTTGCAAACTAACTTATTTTATTAAATAAAAAAACTCGCATATTTTAAATTTCTTGTCATATATAGCTATAATATTCATTGCTGAATTTGCGAGTAAAGCAAAATTTTATTCTTCTGTTAATAAAACTTTTAATTCGTAAACTTTCTCCCTTGATAGGTACGATTTCTGCAATCTTATAATAATTGCAATTATAGATAATAACGTATACATTATAAAATATTTTATTTTTAGTTTCATTTAACTCATTTTTAACATTAACTTATATCTATAATTGTTTAATGTAGTTTTTCAGGGGCGGCAGGCAAATTTCTGGCTGTAAATAAAATCTTATAACATTCTAGAAATATTGCAAACAGCAAAATTACATTGAAACAGCGTCGAATCTGCTGAAATCTATCTATTGAATCAAACTAGTTGTCTATCTTCAAATAAAAGATTTCGTGCAATTGAAGTTTTTCGCATGTACAGAATGCATAGAATCGAGTCTTCAGATGTATTCTCACTATTACAATGTAAAAAGAATCCTTACAATGCAGCCCTTCAATCAAAAATTTTCAAATACAGCATTTTATTTTTATGGAGTCCTATAAAAGATTTTTTAAGAACAAACAGCACAAAAAACTGAAACATAACGATATCATAAAGAGTTAAAGAACTCTTTTTTTCGGTTGTTTTCCTACAAAAGTGGTAGGTAAAACATGTTTGAATGAGAAAATGACTCGAAAATTTCTAAAGCGAAGCCAGTCCTCATTTTATTCAAAGAATCGACTGGGAAGGTTAGCCTTTTTAGTTCCTAATTGAAAATTTACGACTTTTATGTGGTTTCTTAATTTCAGATATCTTAGAAAAAGTTTTTTCCATTAAATTTGTTTAGTTGACAATATGTCGCACAAGCTGAAAAGAAAAATACTCATCGGGACAAAATTATTCTTAAAATTGTTCAAAAATTGTTTTATAAATGATCTGACAGAAAAACAGTAATGTTCTAGTTGTATGAATAATATACGTGACATCTCAAAAACTTTGACCGCGGCTGTCATTCCTTAAATGTTGATCATAGATATATATTGTAACTTATAAAGTTGCGTATAAAAAGGTATAAATGTTATGAAATCGGCTAAAATTTTCATGGGATTCAATAAAATTGGGTTTTAAATAAAAATTTAAAAAATTTATGCTTCCTGAAAAATACTTTAAAACTTTAGATCACGAATTACAGAATATAACATAAAATTAGCAAGGTCAATGAACTTGTATAAAAAACTTAGAAAGTTTTGCATATTATATATATTTGCAAAGTTAGATATATTTGCATGAAAATTTTCGAGAACATAAATGTAGAACAAAAAAAACTGAAAACTGAGCAAGAACAACCAAGGGAGTATATGCTTGATAATAAATCTACTAATATTTTTCTAATACGAGAGAATAGAAGTAATTATAATAGAAGTGAATTACTACTATTATAACTAAAAAGTAGATAGTAGAAATAAAGTTTGATGCAAAACGAATGAAGACGTTCTCCGATGCAGCACATCCTGAGATTGATACTGGAGGTAATGTCGTTCCTCGCATTTCAGATGTTTGCGTAATCTCAACGATGTAAAGCTTGAAAAAAAATAAAGATGGCCTGTACAAAACTGGTACGAAAGATGGAGTTCTGAACAAATTGTATTCGAGGTAAGAAATGATATTTTAAAATAATTAGTTTAGTATTTATTCAATAACTATAATTTATTTAATTTATATTGACTTCAAATTTTATAGATATTTATACTGTTTATTATATCGATTCAGAGTGAAAGTTTAAAACAAATTTTTAAAATATTCACCGATTGTTAGATCTGAATTCGATAAATCGCAGCAAATTTTCTTATCTAAAGAACAAGTAACGAATCAGGAATTTTTTCTGAGAAATATATTTTTATTTCATTAATTATGCTGGATTAACTTATCAACAAGGAATAAACGCTATCTTTAAAAAAAATCAATTTTTAAATGTGATAGTTCTAAGTATGTAAGTGTAAGTATGTAGTTTTGTAATCTAAATTTTGAAAATTTAGTTGCTGAAGAGGGGCTTTTTTTAGATTTGTTTATTTTAGTTATATTAACGTCCCGTTATAAAGTAACACTAGGGTTATTTTAGAACGGACCATGTAATTTTGAACTCTAGTCAGATGACGAGAACGTCATCTGAGCTGGCACCCCCTTCTCCCCATCACGCCACACCAGAGGGAGGACGTTTAGCTCTGATGAAATTAATCGTGTCTCGAACTTGAAAACCTACTGCTCACGAGCCGAGATCTTACAATTAAGGCCACCGAGCCCTAAGATATGCGGTTAGAGCTATAATGGGAATATAGCAAATATATAAAGCAAATTCTAAATAAAACAATATGAATGAATTCAATGGTAACAAATCAGTGATCTTAAAAATATGATGCTAAAATTTCTTCTCCTATGCCAAGCAATATCTTGAATCTTTTATGATAGGTCAAATTAGGAACATTTTAAGAATAAAATATAAAACAATTTCATAACTGGAGATTAATCACAGAGTACAAAAAAAAATAGAATACTACAATTGTATCTGCCTTATCATGTAACATCTAAAATCCTTTGTGATTTTCTGTTTGTTAAAGCACTTAACCAAAAAGGTTCTAGCTCACGAGCAATGACAAAAAAAACCCTAAGAAAGTTTTGAAATTGTTGAAGTAGATTCTTCAAATGCACATTCAAAAATTATTGGCTTGTTTGAATAGTTAAATAACTTGGGTTATGCAATCAGCAGTGGGAAAATGCTGTGTGTTCTAATTATGTCTAGACAGTTTCAAGAAACCTTTAAAGAGATTAATGCATTTCAAAACTTCACTTATTATTCAAAAACCTTTTTTAAAGTCTTATGTTGCAGGATAAAAAAAACTTTTTTATCATTATTATTCATCAACTTTGTTTTTTCTTTCTTAATTTATTTTAAAGAAACTCTCCTGTATTTTTCATTGCAGACACATCATAGAAATGATGTGTCATTATTTAGTCTTGCTATCATTATTTAGTCTTGTTTTCCTACGCCTTCGAGAACAGTTTTTAAAAAAAAACAAATGCCAATAATTATTTAGAAAATCGTTAAAAGTTAGAAGATTGATGATAAAATAGTTCTCTGAATTAAAACTTTGGAATATTTCAAAATTTCTCAAAAACTAAATGCTTTTTAGCCAAATAATCTTTATAATCGATTTTTTTTATAAGTGATTATTTTATATTTCAGAAACTTATAGGTGTGCATACGATAGTCATACTATCATACATAAATTAAAATTAATTGTATTACAGAATTATTTCTAAACTTTAAATAGCTTGATATGGGAATTAATTTAGAAAGATTTGAATTTAAAAGTTTTCCTTTAATAATTATCGTTTGTCAATGGCTTCATTAGAAAATCTTTAAAATATTTTTTTTATTTTCTTTATTAAACAAATAACAAAATATTGCCGCTCAAACACAATTTGGAACAGATAATGAGTAATAAATTACTTACCAAAGAAGAAAATGCTTACCACACCAATTACCTTCTTCTAAATATGGTATTATGAATTAAATTGGATGAATAGCACAATAAAAAATGAATGATGATTTTGTTTAATTTAAATTAATAAGGTACATTTATATTCTGGCTATTCCAATCAAATCATATTTTAAGTTAGATCCTCATATATAAAATATGATAAAATCTTCGATGATGTTTTTCCTTTCACAACTAAAATAACTGCTATGCAGAATTGCCACATCTAAATGGTTAGAAATTTTTTTTGCAATCAAAGAATAAATAAAATTTCTTTCTATTTTTAACAAATGTATTGCTATTTGTTTCTTCATTATTGTTCAATCAGCTTAGATCCGTATGTAAAAAATATAATTTTCCAGTTATTTAGTGACGTATAATCTTTCTGTTTTTCTTGTGGATATTATAAAAAAGTCGTTCAATATTAAAAGTCATTTTTTGGATTCCAACCATGTAACTTCCTGTTTCTATATATTTAAATTAATAAAGTAAACAAAGAACTAATTGCATTGTTTTAAACACTCGTTCATTTTATCTGGGTTTTGTTTCATATGAAATATTATTAACAAAAGGCGTGTTATCAGGGATTTTAAATTTCTCTTTATATTTTTTTCAGGATGATTTTGGAAACATTACTTTTTATTACAGCTTCTGCTAGAAACCTTCAGTTATCAGCCATATAATAATCATATTATCTATCAGTCGTATCTTTATATTATCATGCATACTGAAATAACTTTTTAAACTATACTTGCACTAAAAAAAAATCGAGAACTTTTATTGGTATTAAACCTGAAGAAGAGAAGGAAAGAGGGCAACTATTGATAATATAATTTAACATCAAATTTTTAAATTAAATAAAAATTAGTGGAATTATTATTCAGAATTATAATTATAATTATATATTATATATATTATAATTATATATATTATAATTATATATATTATAATTATAATTATTTAACATAATTATAATTCAGGACTCTGTTATGATTTGATTTCCTAATACAGAATGCAGAGTGTAGTAATGTTTTTGAGATTTTTTTCGAAAATTAGTTTTGTTGAGGAGTAGGCAACTATTAGGGAGATATATAGAGTTAAAGTGTTTTTATACGAAATAAAAATTGGCGAAATCAGATCATTAGTTAGGACAATGGGTAAAAGCTCGATTTTTCAATTAACTTCTAATTTCGGAATGGTGCTCAGTTGAAAGAGACATGTAGTGATTGGTTTTTGAAGCGTTAGGAAATAAATGCTCATAGATGGCACTAGACAACTAGAGCGAGAGTAGTTAAAAGAGTTACGTCATTCGAGTGTTTGCTCCTGGAGGGGAAAGAGTTGCTGAGCAGAGTAACTCGAACAAACCTGCAATAAATTTGTTGTTAAGTTTTCCATTTGCCAATTTATTCAAAGCACTCACGAACCAGCCACGACATTTGCCGCAGTCGACAGGATTGAGAATCTAGTGCTAATTTTGACGAACTTGAAATCAAACTTTATTCGATAAAGGTGTGCTTTCGGTATCGATATGGCCTTCCTATGCAGTGCGAAAAAGGAAGATTTGAAGTTGTTGGCAAATGAATTGGGTGAAACTGTTTCATTAGAGATGAAAATTGTGGGCTTAAAAAAATTAATTACAAAAAGTAAAAATTACGAGGAAGTTTTTGTGAGGAAACAAATGATATTTATTATGGAAGATAGAAAAGAGAGCGAAAATCAAAAACGAAAGCAAGAAGAAGAAAAATTAAAGAAGAGCGGAAATTGCAGGGGGAAAAGGTACAAGAAGAACGGGAATTCGAACTTGAGGAGCTGAAGCTGCAATATTCCAGTGTACCCGTGGATGTCGAATTACCAATTCCCAAGATAGAATCAGGCACGTGATGCAGAAATTCGATGAAAAGAAGTAAAAAAGTGCTGTTGTTCGAGTGGCAAACCGAGTGGGCTCAAATAAAACGAGAAGATTACGTGTCGCATCTATTAGGATTATTGCCAACGGATATAACCCAACTCATCGCTCGAGATCCAATTGAGAAAGTTAAGGACTATGACCACATCAAGAGTTTATTAATGAAACGATTTAACTCAGCCCGGAAAAATTCAGACAAAAGTTTATGATTCATTTTAAAATACCGGAGACAACCTGATGCGATTTTACTTACGAACTTAAAAATTATTTTGAGCAAGGATTCAAGGATTGAAAATAATTACTTTTTGTAAGTTTGTCGGGTTTAATCATAACAGAACAGATAAAGCGAAAAGTATCTACGGATATTAAAGAACATTTTATTGGTGTTTAGTCTCAATTCATGAATCCAAACGAAATTGCAAGCAAATTAAATGATTATGAAAATTTGCAATCAAATAGTGCAAGGAAAAAGAACTATATCAAGAGAATAACTTTTCTAAACATCAACCCTACGACGAAAGAGAAGAGAGACATTTTTCGCAACGGAAATATGTACCCCCACATCAACGAGAATTCAGAAACAAAAACTTTCAGAAAAACGACACTACAAATTTAAGAAAAGTATCAAGATACTGTTACGTTTGCGGGTTGTCACATTTTGCAAGAGACTGCCCAAATAGGCATAAAAAAATCGCAGATAAGAGAATCTGCGGAAGAAAGGAAACGGGAAGACATTTTAACCTCGAAAATTCAGTCGGAATTAATGGTGAAAAAAGCTTAAATATCAACCCTTTACAATACGTTGATATTTGTGAGGACAATAGAGAACTGAAAATCTTAGTTGACTCAGGTGCTATGATCCCAGTTTTAAATTCTAAATATGAGTCAAGTGAACATAAAGAAAAAGGAGAAATCATTTTAAAAAGTGCATTTGGAGAAAGATTAACGCTATTCTTTCGAGTTTTCATGTATCATTAAAAAATAAAAACAACGAAGGATTTTCTAGGATTATTGAGATAGTTGCAGCTACCACGGATAGAATTCAAGAGCAGTTCATCCTCCCCCTATCTGTATTAAACTTATTGAGCGAAAGCATAAGCCACAGCCGCATCCAAAACTCGTCTGAATTAGAGGCGCTGATGGAAGAGAGCTTCGATGAATTTATTTGTTGTGGAGTTAGTCAAAATGATGAACAACCGAACGGAAATGAAAGCGATTCTTTGGATGAGAAAAACAAAATTAATGCATTGACAGGGGAACAAAGAAAATGTGATACTTTGCAGTCAGTAAGAAAAAATGTATCGCTTGGAAAAGTAAACTTTTTGTATGAATGATGAATTAATATTGCACCGGGATAAAATATTAGGCGGAAAAGTAAATCAGTTAGTTTTGCCCAAAAATAAGAGAGCAAGCTCTTAAATTAGCACATGAATCAATTTTCAGATGCCATATGGGATTGAAAAAGACTACTGGAAGAATTAAATACAGTTTTTATTCACCAAATATGACAGATAATATTAAAAACTTTTGTAAATCCTATAAAGAATACCAGTGGAGGAGTCCGGAAAAAATGATTGATAAAATTCCTATTACTCCTGTTCTCCGTCCGAAATTGCCATTTGAGATAGTAAATATAGACATAATAGGACCCACTGAACCCCCTTCTGCTCGTCGGCATAAGTATGTATTATGTCTAATGGACCAGCATTCTCGATGGCCGGAGGCTATTCCTCTTAGTTCGTTAACGCCTAAAGCTACGTGTGATGCTTTATTGGAGATATTCATGCGGACTGGAATACGCAATGTTATTGCAAGTGATAGTGCAACGAACTTTATTTCTAAGTTAACCCAGGAATTCATGAAAAGATTGGGTTTTGCTCACACGCCTAACCATCCAGCTGGGAATGGCCCTATAGAAAGATATAATAGGGTATTCAAAAATTCACTTCATCACATTATCAGAACTGATCCAAGTAATTGGGATAAATACATTTCGTATATGCTTTTTGCGTACAGGGAAGTTCCTAACTGTACAACAGCTGTTTCGCCATTCAAGTTGATGTATGGACGTGAAGCAAGAGGACCTCTCAGTGTTCTAAAATCGAGCTGGTGAGGTGATATTGCCATTCCATTAAACATGAAGAAGTATATATTAATGAATATTAACTGATAAGTGAGTTTCTTATTATCAAGATGGTATTAATATACAATTGGGCATTTCTTATTTTACCTCATTGCTTTCTTAAATATTTGTTAGTAATTAGATATTCATTCGAGTTAACTTTGCATTTGTGTTTATTTTTATTTGGATAATTTGATGTTATTAGGTTTGTCTCAAAATCCAATTCGTAATTTTAATTCAGAAATATGTTTATGTTTTCATATAAGCACTACTCTTACGTTGGGGGTGTAGTTATTGGATTTTGAAGCATTAGGAAATAAACTTTCATAGATGGCGCTAGACAACTAGCGCAAGTATAGTTAAAAGAGTTACGTCATTCGAATGTTTGCTCTTGGAGGAGAAAAAGTTACTGAGCAGAGTAACTCGAACGAACCTGCAATAAATTTGTTGTTAAGTTTTCTATTAGCCTATTTATTCAAAGCACTCACGAACCCGCCATGACAGGACTAGTAAATATTAATTTCTAAAAAGCAAAAGCATGAACAAAAACCCTAATTTAATTAGTTGGAATTTTTTATCGTAACTATATTATCTACTCATATTGTAAAGTTATAATTCCTTGAAGTTATATACTTCAATGAAAAGAAGAAATAAGTAAAAACAAATTTATTCAAATTACTTATCGAAAACCAGGATTAGTCATTTAATGTGCTACATTGAAAGACATTTTTAAGTAAAAATTTTCATCCGTCTATGGAGCGTAATCTTAATTTTAAGAGGCAAATTGCTAATGCAACTGCTGCGTATCAGTCTGAATTGAAGGAGCTTTTAAAAACTGCGAAGCAAGAGAAAATTACAAAATTCTTCAAACCATTGCCTAAGCCTTAAGATAATTAATCAAAATGTTCAAATTTTCAATTAAATTGATTTTATATATATCTATCTTTTTTTATTTTTATTTTGTCACCTAGGAACGTATCCCCTATAATTCCTTATAAATTACCATTCCGCACTCACGGTTTCAGCATTCCCGGCCTATTTATGAAACACACACACACACACATATATATATATATATATATATATATATATATATATATATATATATATATTAATTCATAGCTTTCAGATAAGAGAACATAAGATTATGATAAGATAGCAATAACATTGTACAATGAAATTACTTTGAATTGACAATCCATCTACAACAGTTAAATTAAAATTATTTATATATTCACAGTGAATATTCTAATAATTTAAATAGAAATAACAAGGAAAGGGAACAATATTTCATGAATATTTCACTTTAATAATGGCTCAGTGTTTAAAATATGTAAAAGTTAAAGATAATATTTATATTTTAGTTTCCATTGGCATAAGTTCACGTTTATCGAGTCTGCATTTCTTACAGTAAAATTCTAATCTTTAAAACATATTTGATGTTTCAACTTTCATTACAAACTGTTAAAATTGTATTTAAGGTATTAAAAATTAATTTGATTTAATTAATGAATTATTATTTGAAAAAAAACTGTATTAACATCAAGTGCCATCCATTATAAGTTTTAAACAAATGTAATTGAACTGGAGTGGATGAATAAAATTATTTTATTAAAGATTGAAAATTGAACATATATAAGTAAATATATATAATATATATAGTAATAAATATAATATATATAGTAATATATATAGTAAATATATATAAAGTGAATGTGAATTAATTGAAAAATGGTTGTAGTTGCTAATACACTTGTCATAGGTCAGCTAACGAAGTCTGCAATTTGAGTCGAGATTGTACGGTAGTATCTGAGGGTACATCTCCCTGAACACTCGAGTGCTGAAGTCTCACCTTTAGCTCATGTGAAGATGACAAACATTCGCTTGCACAACTCTTTTTGGTTCTGGATGGTGGAACGGGGCCTTCACGCATATCACAAATAGAACTCAGTGTGGAGAATAGCCATGCCAGAACCAGGACTGGAGTGCAGATTATCAGGAAGACGCGCTATCCCTAGACCAGGACGCTTGTTTAAAAACGATAGATAGAATATATTTCTGATGTTTATTTCGATTTTTCAAAATCGCAGTAAATTTGGGTGCAAAAATGTTAGGGATATTTGAAACTCTTAAATTTATTTCCAGAGGTAATTTTAAAAATAAGTTTTTCTCTGGCTCTAATAATTTTTCTTCGAAAAAAAAAAGAGAAATTAAGATTATCTGTAATTTTTTCACCTGTAAATTTGAAATAATCTGCAAATTTCGTATCTAATAATGACAAAAAATTACATTTTAGTTTAATATATATTTTGTCGGGATTTTACCAATAGTTCAATAATTATGTCATTGTTATAGCTACAAAATAAAAGTTATAATATAAATTGTTAAAAACTATTTGCTTTGCATATCAAAGACATAAAAGCAATATTCTTTAAACTAGATGGTACCATAGAAAAGAATAGTTGAAAAAATTATCAAACACAGTTTTGAGTAAGATAAATTATTTATTAATTTATCTATCGAAATAGCATCAATTATCTTCTAAAAACAGAAAAATTTTGATATGCAATAGCAAGAAAGACATAAATAGCTTTTAAACGGAATATATTAAGGAATTATAGATGGATAAAGATGAAACTTTTTACATATAGTTTAATGCAAAAAGTTCTTAAAACGATTTTTATTGCTTTATTGAATATGTGTACTTTTATAGTATTCATTGCCAGAAACTCGTGGCATAGCAAATGGGATTTCAACTCAAACCATTGCTAAATATTCGATAGTTCTTATAAATTCTAAAATTGGAGTGCATCATTCAGAAAAGAAACTGCTTTTCTCAAATTTAATTAGAAGTTCTCTATTGTATTTAATAGAGACCGAAAACATGAAACACGTTTATTTTTAATAATAATTCTTCCTTCAAACATTTATTTATTTATTTATTTATTTATTTTTTTCAAATGCGGAATATTTGCAGTTATACTGACAGATTAATGTACTCAACTAAAAGCAAAAAAAAACATTTTTTAAATCTAAATATTTCCCTTTTTTTTTATTCTGAATGCTAGGAGAATTTGAAGAATTAATTTTGTGTCCAAATGAGTTAATAATGCGCGCACTTGTATTAAATTTTCTTAATTTAAAAGTTCATTGATATTTAGAGCATAGATACATTTAAATCTATTAACATAATCTTAAAACAAAAGCAAGTTGATAAGGTTTGATGAAGAACATTCTATGAAAGAACATTAGCGAAGATATCTTTTATTTCAGGTGTAGCTTACGCACATTTTCGTTGACTGACATTTACATTATATCTGAAATTCAGCTGCTTAAGCATGTTTTCTGTATCAGACTAATTAAAATTACATTTTATTTTTTATTTCTTAAAAGCGTTTTATTCTTAATATTTTTTGAATATAACTTTTTTAGATTAGATTTAATAATATTTTTTTAATGTAACATTTTTGTAGTATTTTCATCGTATGTATGGTAATATTAGGTTGTTCGGAAAGTAATTTCGTTTTTTCCTGACAAAGGATTTAATTGCATTTTTCGCACCCAATTTCATACTTAAACCGCAAAATCATTTTATGTTTTAAGAGCTGATATAGCAAGGCTTGAGTGGGAAAAAGTGCAGCTGATTCTTCGCAGTAGTTTTTGGATGGTGCCCTTTTAAATATGGAGAGCAATAAACAGCATTTTCGTCATTTTTTTCTTTTTTGCTGTAAACGGTAAAAGTGCTGTTCAAGCCAGAAATAAATTAGCCAATATGTGTGGAGAAGATGTGTTAACAGTACATCAGTACCAGAACTGATTTGCAAAATTTTTCCTTCAAATGAGGAGGCCAAAAACCACCTCGATTAGTTTTTTTTTACAGCAAAGACCAAAACTTTTATGAGCGTGTAATCATGTTACTACCAAAAATATGGCAAAAGGTATTAGACCAGAATGGCAATTTTATAATTTAATAAATAATTTATTCATTAAACGAAAATTTCTTTTCATTTTGACAAAAAAATACGAAATGACTTTCCGAACAACCCAATAGTTTCAATCTCAATATCCGAGGAATTTCAATTAAAAATCCCTATTTTCTCCTTATAATATATTTTTGGTGGTTCCATACTGAAATTTGTTTGCAAATAAAGACTTTAGACAACAATTTAATAATAAAAAGAAATAAGCAATCAAAATAGTAACCCTAATCAAAGAATGGGAAAAATCCATTATACTTTTTTCTTGCAGAAAGGAAAATGATAAATGTAATTTATCTTATTATTTTGCTCAATTTTATATCGCTTTACGAAAATTTTAAATATCGATTCTGTATGTATAGTATATCATAGAATAACTGATATTAATTGCAATAATATACAACTATCATATAAAAGCATAATTTACATGATGTATTCTAGAATTTTAAAACTCATTTTCTTATTGAAACCACCATTTGATTTGAATAGCCACATTTTGTGAAATGTGTAACATTATTATTTATGTTTCCATAATGAAATAAAATCAATTAAATATTCAACAGAGAAAATAAGATTTTAGAAAACGAACGAATTAAGATAAGAGTATTATATATTTTGGCATATTAATAACATAAAATAAATTGGTAAATTGAAGCATTATGTAATAAAATGGATGTCCATTTTTATTTAGACTTTCACTTGGAGAGGACTCTAAGCCAATAGTTTGAATATTACTAATAAAGTAAATTTTCTTTATATGGTATTGACGTTTCACCTAAATCAAAATGATGCTCGTAGATGATAGAATCATTTACCATTTGTTTGTAACAGTATAGCCAAATTTATCTTTTGCACCACTAAATATCGATATACATCCAGATTATGAATAATGCTATATTTTTTATTGTATAAGAATTAAAGAACTTTATTCAATTGGTGTAAATGCATTATTAGTGCAATTGATTTGAGCAATGCTATAAGAAAGAAAATGCGTAATTTATTTTAATTAGAAATAAATTGGTCAGGGTAAATGAAATGTTTAAATTTTTTTATAGTTTATTAAAAAGTTGTCTTTTTTTTAGTTCTTGTTTAAAAAAATATGGTTAAATTTGTTAGGATAAATACTTTTCAAAAATATCTCATTTAAGTTAGTCTCAAATCTCATTTTATGTTTAGAGATACACATTAGCATCGATTCTATTATTTCCTAATAAGATGAAATTACTTATTTCAAAAATTTGATTAACTGCGATACGCAGTCATTAAAGAAATGGAACACTGTCGATAATTCTTCATTTGATTAATGCTTTCCGCTTTCAATTAGCTTTTTTAATTTTTGATAGCTAAATACAGGTTATATCCTTTTATTGGCAAATATCCGACTCCAAAAGCAAACATGATTTATGGTTTGATAACAGCTAATTTTAAAATAGCTATCAGGGAAAGTGTTTTAACATTTTTTCTTAGATGTAACAAAAAGGCTATTGCGCTAGGAAAAACATTGTTTCCTATAACTTGAAATATCCACTGTTTATTTTATTTTATTCTTCTTTCATGAAAAATAAACTTTTTTTCAACCTCCAATTAGCTTTTATTTTATATTAACTCATAAATTGCTTTCAAGGCAAAGAGAGGTATGTGGAGGCTTGTTTTAAATCCCTCTTATGCTTTAAAAATTCAATACTAAATTACCTAATTATAAATTATATTAAATTATTTTTGTTGTATAAAAAGTATTAAAAGAGGTTTGTTACATTTTTTTCTCATAAAATTCCCAAGTCTTTTCTTAAATCAAAAAATCAAGTAAAAATTTAGCGTTTTATATTCATGTGCATAATTGATAAGTATTTCAATTGACCTAAACAAATACATCTGTCTATTCAAAATACTGCATGTATCTTTTGAATCAACTTTTGTTTTCTTTTTCAACAAAGTACAGAAACTAAATAATTAAGCATGAGCTGCTTATTCAAATTTATTCATGGACTAATCACGTACGCTGATGATCGCTTTTAATGATCTGTAATAAAAATGCTGTAAAATTTCATTAAAAATTTTGTGACTTCTTATTAATGGTTTCTGCAGCGGAGAATTTTTTAAATTCTGATTTTAAGAAATAAATCAAACTTTTTAGGAATATTAGCCCATTTCATACATTGCACATCATATTTCCTAATATTCTATAAATTTGCCTATAATTTTATTTATTTTTGAAACAGAAGATTGAGTTTTCAGTAGTACAACAACTTTCGTACATAATGTCTATGGGTTCATTAAAATTATAGATATAAAAATAAAATTTTCCGACATTGCAGTGTACATTATACCACAGAATGTGTTTTATAATTCCCATATCTCAGAGGATTACTCTATAAAAATTTATCTGATTCAATCATTTTTTAATTCTGTTAATTCAATTTTAAAGAAATTACTAGCATTAAATTACAAGTCAAAAATTAGCAGTGGCATTTATGGAATGGTAGATAGATTTTTAAGGACTGTATGTACAATAAAATTTGAAATATATTATTACATGCACACATTAAACAGAAAAAATACAATATAAAAAATAGACCATATCTTTATACATTTATCATTAACAATTGGAATAAATTCCAGGATTTCAAAATAAGTTGAATAATAAAATAAAGATTGATATGTAGTTGAAAATATATTTAAACATTAATTAAAATTATACAATAAAATTGTATCCAATTATTTTCCTACCATTTTAAATATATTTCTATTAATTTTAAGATGGTCTAAAACATTTTTTTTAGTTACAATACATTCTCTGACTATGATGAAAAAGCTTAAAATATATCGCAACATTGTTAATTTCTTAATATAAATAATCATAATATTTGTATATATCATTTTTATATGAAAAGCAACATAATGAAAAGCTACGTTAAAGTGTCCTGTGTTAAATAAGGAATTGATATTTTCAATTTCAACCAATTAAGATTATTAAAGGAATATATATACAAAGGTATAATCTGACAACGTATTTACTTATGAACCTCATACTGTTTAGTTTGAACTAAAAATATGTTGCTTAATCTCTTAAATATGAGCTTGTTTTCTTTTTGTATAATATTAAACAATGTATTTAATTTCTGCTATTACTTTTTCATTTAATGTTTAACCATATTCGATGATTTTACTATTTCTGAAACACCATCTCAAACCATTTTCTTCTCAATCAGAATTCTTTAAATAATAGGGATTGTCCCCGAGGCTTCCATATCGATCTGGAGATTTCGAAAGCCTTTCCCCGAAGCAAATTGCAAATACTAAGAACTTTCAAGCGCTGACAAAGATTCTTATCTAGTTTCCCCAAAACTTTTACACGCATCTACGACATTTGCAGTTGAGAGAAGGACAAATGCTTTTATGAGACCACTTCTCCATTCTAAAACTAAATTAAACCTTCTTTCATGTCCCCGAATTTGAACTGCACAATAATCCTGAAGACAGAAGTTGCAGTTTGGTGGCTCGAGGATTTTTATATGCATGGGAGAATTTTATTGTCATTCTTTTTAAAAGTAAAACATGTACGCAAAGTAATGATAATTCATAAATTAGAAAACAATATCATTCATTTTGAAAGAAGTGCAAAATTTATCGATTAAATGTGTTGCAGCATTTGATTTGAATTTTGTTTTACCGTATTAATGAATAGAATTACGAGCTATAAGTTATGAACATGAAATTGGCAACTTCATAACGCTTCTTATTGAGTAAAAAGTTGTATTAAATAATGCATGTGTAGCAGCAAAATTTCATTCTAATTATTAAAAGAATCTATTTGATTATATAAAATGGCTATATATGTCATTTTAGATATTGGTATATTTTTTGATATTGCTGTACAGTATATTTTCTTTTCCAACATTTGGATATTGTGATGTAGTTTTTGAGCTGATGTGTGATAATCTCTCTCTATGTACTTTTCTAATTAGTCTCTTCAACCCAGAATTTGATTGCTGACTATTTAATTTAAATATTTACCTTTCACAAGTATATTCTGGCTATGATTATAGACCTTTCAATAAATAAATATTGGTTCTCTTCGCAGCGACCTTCAAGGTCTCACATCCCTTCAGATAGGGGGATCGTCGTAACAGGCAGTCTATTTGTGTGAAATGTGTTTTGTCACAGTTAAGATTTATACTCATTTTAGATACTGTATGCAATATTCATTTTATGTGCAATTGATATTCATAAATTGCATTTAATGTATTCGTTGCTTTTCTTTATATTAAAAAAAACTTTATCTAAGAAAAAGGCAATCATAATTTTGGGTTCATTGATGATTTATATATTTTATCAATTAGATGCTAATTTATATTAACTTAGTCTAATAAATAAGCTTCAGTAATTAATTTTTCTAATGGGAAAACATTATAATCTAGAAAGAATTCAAAAACATAGATTTAAAGAACATTTTGATTCATTTCGAATAAATAGAACACCCCAATTGATAGCTATTTCACATTCAAAATGTAATTGTTATTATATTACACGAGAAATTAGTTTTTAACTAAACTTCCTTAATTACAAATTTGTTATCATAATTTTTCATAAATAATATAATTATTAATCCGATAAATAAATTTCATACATTAAAAAATTCAATCACTCCTCAAAAGTAACGACATTTCTTCAGGCCGTGTCACTTATAAATAATTTTATTATACCTAATTCCATTCTATAAATCAAACAAAACTTTACCATATTTATATTAAACTATAACAAACACTGTACTTTTTATTTCTTTATTTTAATTCAAATTTGCATTGCTACGGATTTCAAAACACTTTTCTTCTTTTAATGTCAATGTTTGGGCAAAAACATCAGGTAAATTATTGCAAAAATATATATTTATTTCATTTGTAAGATTTAAATGATTTGTGCACAAATGTAAAAGTAGTTTAAATTTCCTATTTTTGCCTTTTCTTGGTAACATTTTACAATTCTCTATTTTTATTCTGCAATATGCATTATAGTTCATTCCAAATTTTTTAAGAAGTCAATGAAATTATAAAAAGTGTTAAAAAAATTTTTTTTTTCATTAATGTGTTATGTCCAACATAATAGTTTGAATCTTTCGACAAAATTGTAATAATTATTATATTCTTTAAGCAAGTCAAAATTCTGTATTTAGATTTTAAAAAAAACCGAGTAAAATCACCGAAACTGGAAAAAGAAGTATTCAATAAAAAATTAAATGTTTAACACCTGAAATGATTGTTTCATCACAAAACATGATAAAAAAAAATTTATATTTGAGTAACCACCGTTTGATATTCTTTATTGATAGTTCACTTCGCTATGTTTTAAACCTAAATCAAATAAATATCTCCTCTACACTATATAAATACTATACTTAAATTAATAATAGCAAAATGAATAAAAGAAACAAAAGTACATGCAAAAAATTAAGACTTTCGACTCAAATATTTGTAAATATGCGAAAATCTCTTAGTAAAAGATTTCTGTAACAAAATCAATTGTTACATTTGTTTTATAGCAAAATTTAAATCTATGGAACTGATTTTTTTTCTTGAGCTGAAAATAATGCTTAGAAGGAAACAAATTATTTCTTTTTTGAAACAAGTTTGCATTCGAAATGTTAAAAACAATCTATAATAAATGTTTCAGATTTTTATATTTATCCTGGCATGAAAGTTCTTTTATTTACTTGAAAAATTTTTACTTTTTATATTTACATATCTGGTTTTTTACAACAAAAAATAGCTACATAAATACCTCCCTTCCAATGAAATTCGGCATGAATTATTTTCTTTGCTTGGGATTACAGGATTATATTTATATTTATTTACTCATATTTATATTCATTATATTTTATATATTAACAGTATTTACATTTATATTATTCAGAAATGATTCTAAATATTCTAAATATGTAAGCACATTTCTGTCTATGGTTTATGGCATTTGTCATAGACAAACAAACCCGCTAATAATTTCAACTCTTTAAGCCGATTTTTAATGTCTTTTCTTTCATTGGAGCCATATATGGCCAACAGCTACTGATGCGTCGCAGCCTTTATTATGAGGCGGATTTCATTCAAAAATCGTAATTTAGACCGGAATCGGAGAATAATCACCTCTGATCCAGAACCAGCCGCTCTCTCTCCAGTGGACTATTGATTTGTAGGATTGTGACTAAGATACATTTAAGTGTGCACCAAGTTCACGGAGAGTCTTCGGTCTGCGGGGTTGGAACTCACAACCCGAAATATGTGAATCCAAACTTATTCCAGTCGGTGTAAATTTCTATAATTTTGCTGAAATATTTTAATTCATACTAGTCACCTTTTAAATAATTCTGCATTTTAGTTAGAAAGAAAATAAAGAAATGACAATTTTTTTTTCTATATAAGCTTAAAGGTTACTCTGCAAACATAGATTTTTCAAATAAATAATTTTTGCTAAAGATTAGCATTTAACCTACTGAAAATTAAATTTTTGCAATCTAACTAACCACGCTTTTTTTCATTCGAGTTTAGACAGTTATAGAAATTTTCTAAATGTGCAGAAAAAGAATATTTCCGTTAAATAATTTCTCTATATTGGCACCTTTTCTTTTGGAAATCGAAATTGAAATAAATTCCATCAAAAGAATTATAAAACAGAATTTTTATGTACGATTCACGGAGGATTTTGATTCGAATGTAAATAGTTAACAATGATCAGTGTTAAATTAAAATGGCATATTATGAGTTTCACGGAAAACAGTTTCTTTTGATATTTAAGGAAGCTTTGAAACTGGAGAGTTTTAGGTTTTTGACCTGATTCCATTAGAGAGGTGTCCTAGTGCACTTTAACTCTATTGAGCCAAACTTCTTCCCGCCAATTATATATGGAGAGGATGCCAATTCAGGTGTCATCCTCATTATCTGACATCGGTTCAAAATTATGATCTCCGTACCAAAATAACTTTACTGCTGCTTTAAAATTGAATTTTAATACAATTATACTGAACTAAGCGAAATTTAATGAAATGTCATAATTTAGTAAAAATGAAAAAAGCGGTATGATTTCATCACAAATATTAAAATAAGAAAGGTATAGTATATTTCCGGAAACATTTATCATTGAAGTGTCAACAGCTAATAAATATGAAAATGTTAAAAACCATACATATAATCTGGAAATCAAGTTTAGTATTTGAATAAATTGATTTTGGGATAAATTTTATATCAAAGCAGTAAAAATGTAGCAGTATATAATAAAAATTATATTATTTATTGTTCAATCTATTTAAATAACAAAATTGGTATTAAAAAGAATTAATGCTGTGATATACAAAAGAATTTTTTACTCTTTTTACAGAATTAGAAGATTTCAGCTTGCGTTATCTGATTATTTGGAAAGTGACTGATAAGCAATTTAAACGGAAGTTAGATTAAATTCTGGAGAAGGAATTTAATGACATATAATTGGTTAAATCTGAGGGGAGCAATTTTCTCAAAAGCTATTTCATGGCTACTTTTTTCCAATTATCATTCCCATTTACTGTTTTCAGGTTTTCCTCTCAAATCTCTTAAATAAATTAATCACAGAGATAATAGAAGATTATATTAGATTATACTTATATGTATTGTTACAACTTTTGTTGGAATACTTTGGAATTTATAAAAATTATGTAGCTTTTAAGGTCTAATAAAAATACATGTAAATTCGATTTAAATGCAATTTTGAAAATGATTTTTTCAAACCAATTCCTTGTAATCATTTTAATATCTAAAAAAGTGACAGTCTATAATCTGGAAATTTTTTTCCATACATTTTATTAAAAAAAGAAACATTTATAATTAGTACAACATATTTTTAGAATTCAAATAAAGTTTCTAGTTTTAGAATGTCTCTGTTTTTATAAAGTAAGGCAATCTGTTTGTTTCTTTAAGGTGATTTGTCTTTTCGCATGCCTGTTTAAACCAGAAATGTATTTTCAAAGGAATCCAAGGTCCTTTCTTCCTTTTCTCTATTTTTTATTTGAAATGAAAAGAAATTATTTTTCGGCTACGAATATAGATTGTAACTATTATTCTATAATTTATAATACTAAAAAATTTATATATTAATATAATTTATAATTTTTCTTGATATTTTTTAACAGAATTCAAATCAATAAATCAATTATTACACTTGCTTACAAATAGAAATATGTTACTTAGAAAAAACTTCATTCTAAAAACTGAAAAATTTGTACTTTCTTTAAATTAAGAAATATCTGAATATCTGATTTGTCATCTAAAACCAGTAGCTAGAAAAAAGTATTGTATATGGGAGCTTGTACACACCTTTGCTGTATATATATAAATATATAAATAATTAAATTATTTTCAAATAACTCAAATTTTGATCACAAAAAATAATAACTCAACAATCCACCTTGTCAAGTGCACTGTCCTGAATCAAATAAATCAAAGTTTTCAGAATAAATCTAGTATTCTTCTTCTAAAATAATACATTAACAAAGGTAGCAAGGGGTGGTCTCGGGGTTCAAATCTGAAATTTAGTATAATGATACTATAAATTTAGAATATTCATTCATGAAAATACTAAAATGCAACTGCAGGACAGTTTTCAAGAATTGGTCCTCAAACTTTTGGTAAAGCTTATATATTGATAACCTGACTCCAATCCAGATGATCCCAACGGAGTTATTGTTTAGGTAGCAGTCTCGTATGTGAAAGGTCAGGTACATGCACATAAAATTTACATACTTATAAATATGTAACGACATTTTCAAATGCATTAAATCACAAATGAGTGAAACAAACACTTATTTTCTTAAATATTACCTATACTTCCATTTACAAAGATTAATTATATAAGATACACACTTGTATGCTACATTTTGACTTTTATAGAGATTGATGATACAAAGTTTTTTTTTAATTATTAACATATGATGCTCAAACTATAAAACTGTCAATTTGTAAAATGTTCTTTATTATAAATTATTTTCACATAAAGTTTCACGCCTCTACCAATAAAATGTCGAAAGACATGAAAAACCAGACTTATTGACTTAAACCCTTTTTTCTTACATCTAACTAATGTTTGAATGTGTCTTTTGTTTTACTTTAGAAATAAAACATGATTTTTACAATGAACTATGAAAGGAAATAGATTAATAATAGAGAATAATCAACACAATATTTATTAAATTTTTATACGATCAGATTAAATATTAATTAAAAAATTAGCTTTTAGCAAGTTTTGTAAATACCTCCGATACATGTACAAAGTTGCAAGAAAGAAAAACTACTTGCACCAATGTATTTTAGAATTATTTACAGCAAAAGCCATTAGCAAATTAAAACATTTCTTTCCGCTGAATTAGGTCTTGTTTTAGAAAATTTAATAATACGCACACGTTCTGTTTTCATCCCTTTACTATCAAGTCAAAGTTTCAACTGTCAATCACTCAGAATAAATTGACAAATGTGGGATTAGCAAATTTGTTTGAAGACCCGACGATTGGATCGAGACAAATATTTCAAAATGACTATTTTTATCTGCGAAATATAAGTGATCTTCTGAAACAAATGATACCATCTGAATTGTGATCAATTCTGTTAACTTGCTCAAATCTACTTGCAGATAAAAGAGTGAAATGTTTTATATTTATGGATCTATAAAAAAATATACAATTTTTTTTTTCTATTATGTTGGACATAACACATTAATAAAAAAAATTGGCATTTAAAAAAAAATTTATTGATTTTTTCAAAAAGTATGGAATGAACTATAATGCATATAACAGAATAAAAATAGATAATTGTAAAATGTTACCAAGAAAAGGCAAAAATGGGAAATTTAAATTACTTTTACATTTGTGCACAAATAATTTAAATCTTACAAATGAAATAAATACATATATTTGCAATAATTTACCTGATGTTTTTGCCCAAACATTGACATTAAAAAAAAAAAGTGTTTTGAAATCCGTAGCAATGCAAATTTGAATTAAAATAAGGAAATAAAAAGTACAGTGTTTGTTATAGTTTAATATAAATATGGTAGTTTGATTTAATGAATGGAATTAGGTATAATAAAATTATTTATAAGTGACACGGCCTGAAGAAATGTCTTTACTTTCAAGGGGTGATAAAATTTGATTTTTATCAAACTTTTATTATCTACATCATCTTTTGAATGTGTTTAAAAAAACTTTATGTGACAGTTTGTTGTAAAATGTTCCAAAATTTTCTACAGAATAGATTATTAAGTCTATAGCTAATAATATTTGTCATTAGTTTTTAACTATTTTTGAATTGCTGACGTTCTCTAAGAAAGACGATATAAAAAGAATTTTGAATTTAAAAAAATCAAAATGTTGAAATATTTCCTATATGATATAATTTTTTGTCTTGTCATATTTTTTCTCTAATTATTATAACTTTCTAAAGTATAAGTGAATATAACTCCAGCAATGTTGCAATGTTTTTCCCTATTTTTATTACGTTTATATACAAATGGATTTTAAAATATTCAAGTTAAATGAGACGTCATTTATTAAAGGTAAAAATATCGATTTCTTTATTATTTGCATTTTTTTAATCGTCTGGGAAGCCCCTTTAAGTTTTTACTATTTTGTAAAACTAAATTTACTCACACTTAAAAAGTTTACAGTCTTACAATATTACCATTAAGAATAAACACATACATCATAAATATGAGCTTTGATACAACATATATCTGAATTTTTAAATTGTTTTTTTAAACAAAATTTTAAACATGTTAATTTTATTCATCGCAAGGACACCTAAGAAATGTATTTTATATCCCGTTGAATTGTAATTAGGAATCAAATTCATATAAATCATATCGTAAATCAAAAAGAATTCCTGTCTTCAGAAAGATTTCTTTCAATTTCATATACTGTAAGATACAATATTTGCTTTCATTTATTTCTTTAATGGCTTATTTTTCTCTTTTAAAAGATTTCTAAGAAAATTCTACAAACCCTTTATTAAACAGAAATTATTTTAGAAAGTACATTATGTTATTCGAACGTTCATTCATCATGATAATCCAAATCTAAAATATTTTAGAAAATATATCATATTTCTCAAATCTTCTTGTATCATAATAATCCGAATCTAATTATGTTAGAAAACACCTTATTTTATGTATTTTCTAAAAATGTTTTAATTTATTATTTTATCTTCTTCCATCATAATAATTCTAGCTGAAATTATTTTAGAAAATACATCATATTACTCGAATCATCTTCCATCATAACAATCCAAATAAATCGAAAATAGTGTTGATATTTTTTTCAGTAGAAATTTTGTTCCCAATATTTTTAACTTATTTTAAACCACAATGGTAGACGATTTGTTCTATTATTTTTATACCTTATTCAGCGAAACAAAAAAAGCCCCTGATATTCTTCAAAGAAAGTTTTCGAAAATATTTCAGTGCCTGCCTTTTTGAAAAAAGCGAAGAAAAGGCTGAAATATTTTGAGTCAAATACAGAATGCATATTATCTCTGAAACACTGGTATTCCAAAAAGATATCCCTTATTTTTTTTTCTCTTTAAAATTCGAGACCATTTAAATCCACATATTTTTTCGGGAAAAATTGGCTTCAAAAGATAAATGGCATCCCTTTTATTTCGAAACTGATGGATGCGCTTTCTGGTCGGATATATATCTTTGTTTTATAGGCTATGAATACTTTTACTTTTTGGTGAGAATCATTGCCCTGAGCTTTAAAAAAAATGCACCAGTTATAAGCACGTGGAAAAACGAGATAGAGGAGAATATATTCTTTGTAAATATGGTATTCTAAATATCGAAGTTGGAAAATAGCTTTTTAATATTAAGTAGGAAGAAGTTACTATTCTTTGGGAACATTATTCCCATTCTTTTTTTCTCAGCTTTAAATATTTTCCAATTAGATATAAATGTCAATATTTTCATATCGACACTATAAAATTATTTAATTTTTATCCAAAATAACTTTTTTAAAAAACAAATTAAACAGATTTCTAAAAGAATCAGTTTTTTAATGGAAAAGAGGTTTTTAAATATCTTTATAGTTGTCCATTTTCTTGAGAATGATCTGAATTTAACATATCATCACTGACTTCTTATTACGTATTAATGTATAGTAAGTACTTTCTTAGTAAGTATTAGTATATTAATCATAATCTAAGTTGCAAAGAGAAAAATAAAAATGCGTTTCCTATTCTTATGGGATATTTTATCAGTTTACCGTAAATTAAATGCAAAACGAAAAGAAAATTTAAATCGAAATATCCAGGCAATTTTTCCCTCAGAATACTTTCATTAAAAATTATTTATGTATTTGATATTGAAATTTTCATTAACTTCAAATATTCCCGACTTATTATTTTTTAGAGAACATAAAAAATTTTAAATACTTATTATGAATTCAGAAATGCCTTACAAATATTCTATTTCAGCAATTTCTTTGAGCATTGAGAATATATTTCATAATTAATAAACCATTAAGATTGCCTCCTCTTTTCATAACAAACTTTAATATCCTTTAACTGCCTGGCAAATACTTTAGGTTTTAAACTTTCTGTACAAACTCAGCCATTATCGTTGTTGCTGTTGTTACTGTTTATCTTAATTGTGAAAAGTAGATAATAAAGAATCAAAAGTCAATTAATTACTTATCAAATGAAATTTCCGTAACTCTTTATTCCTTTCAACTTTTTTAGCTCGTTAATACAAGATTTAGTTGTTTGAAATGCAGTGTAATATAATCCATGCTCATGAAACACTATATGAATGTATATCATGTCGAAGTAGCAAATAGTTGAAAATACTTATCTTTAATTTGCGTGTGTAGTTTCAAAAAAATATTTCTGTATTCTAATAAAATACGAACTTCGGTTTGTTTGTTTGTTTTCATCACCTGAGAATATGATATCGCTTTGGTCAGGGAGATTTGAAGATAGAAATCAAGTAAGCAATAAAGCCTAAAACTGCAATTTTCATTCTCATCTTTTAATCGTATATATTTTTTACCTGCTTTTACCAGAATTGTATTATTATTATACATGCTTCTATGAAAGCAAATGAGTTTAAATAAGGCTGACTTGGTTTTACCAGTATTGTTTTATTATTACGAATGATTCTTTGATCCAAGATACATTTTTGAATGGTTGACATTGAACTAAGGCATCTTAACTGTTATTTTCATGAAATGTTAATTTTTTCGAAGCAGATTAAATAATTAAACTTTTATAATATGTTCAAAAAAACTTCAACCACGTTTTTAACAGTTTTGATAAAAGTATTTTCTCTTTCCATCTATGGGGAAATATGACTTAACTCTATATTAAGCGGGAAACAGAAGGATTTGACTTTTAAGATTAATCCATTAGGAAACTGTTTTAGGATCTCAGAAATTAGAAAATAGAAGTTTGTGTTTACAAAAATATAGTTTTCATAAAAATTCTATATAAATTAATATACTATAGAATCTATTGATAAATAGTTATATAGAGAATGTAGAGAGAAGGGGGATAGAGATCGATAGAGAAACTTCATGTCTATTCCAAACCATTTTAAACTGGTTAATGACTTAAAAAATAATGCTCTTCATTTCATTTTCATTTTTTTAAAATTCGTTTAGTTAAAGGTTTCGTTTAGTCACTCTTTTTCTGTTCTTCAATATTTTCTTCTCTTTTTTTACAGAGTATACCAAAATGATAATAAAAATACGAAAGCATAAATGTTTGTGAGAAATTTGGTATTTCTGTAACTTCATTCAGTCTGTCTTCATTTTATTTATTTAGAAATACAAATAGTAATAAAAACAGTTTATTTTGTTTTTCTTTTTTGAACACATCCCACAGTGGGAGGAGATAATATGTAGAAAATAATGAAAAAAAAATATCTGAAGCATTTTAGTACAAGTATAAGATGGAAAAATTTCCATGAAAACGTCTTTTAAACAGGAAAAAAGCAATTGATTAAGGATTTCTCCATTTCTGGAAAAAAGTGACATTTTCGTTTTCTCCTTTTTGCATATCTCTAGATATATTCTCTGAGGGGAAAAAAATGCTTCTGAATATCATTTGATCAAAAAATACAAAGGTGTGAAACTACTTTTTTTTCGCATTTTATTTTTTGGAAAGATCTTATTTTCTTGTAGAAATCTGACATTTCAAATTCCAGAGCTTTTTATCTCTTCCGCGTCTGTAAGCAAATCGTTCAGTTTAGTGGCTGATTCAGTCCAGGACAGATAAGAGACGACGTAGTTTTCTTATGTTCCAAGCACAATTAAATTATTTGGAACGGATAAAGTATGTATTCTTTTCCATTATAAATATAAAAAATCGCTCCAATTTTATGTTTTTTTTTCATAGACATACTTTAAAAAAGATATTTGTTCTTTAATATTGGATATAACTTTAGTAAAGATGTTTTAAAGTTCTGAAAAATATTATTCTGTACCTGTGATAAAGCTATTTAAATTCTTTTCGTTTCGTTGTCTGTATAGTTTCTTGAGCTCCAAACATTTATTTTAATTCATTTATTTCCTTTTGAAAGATTTAAATACCGATTTTATCAACTGAGCTTTATAGTAAGTAATTCTACCGTATTCAGTTGCCATGATTCTGTGGATAATAGATTTCGGATAAATAAGAAAGTACTCACTTGTCTGGTGTGTAAAGTAATGTTGTCAGGCCCTATAACTTTCACTCTAATAATGTGTCATATCTACTACGGAAGAAATTTCACCTTGGGTGTAAATGCCCTTTAGGACTCAACCTTTCTTTAGGCCACCATCTCTTGCCAGGATTGCCATTTGGCTAAAACTTAATTTTCGACAAGGCGACAGTTACTTCAGAATGATTATATTTATTTAACATCTAAATATTAATCTACACAGAGAAAAAGATTTTGAAAAACTGCCGAAAAAATTACATTATAAAGAGTACTGCCTCTTTAGCTTAAATAGGTGCTTCAAAATCGTCAGATTAACAATTTCAAAGAATAAAAACCTATACTTATCAAATTTCAAAATATTCCTTTTTAAACCTGAATGTTTTGAAGCTATTTGAAGAAACATGAGTATGAAAATTAAAACTTTTAAGCACAATATTCATCTCTTCATAGGGAAAAAATGGGATCTACTGAATAAAAGCCATTATTTTACCAAAGTTCATCAGGCATACCTTACAGCTCATAAAGCATAAAGTTCTGCGTTTCGAGGGTTTTTTTTTTTTTCAGATTTCCGGAAATATTTGAAAAGGAAGTTTTTATACACAATTTTTTTTACACAACGATTGAAATTCCAAGCTCATTTCAAGTAGTTTTTCAGTACATTGCTTCTCTTAAATAAGACTTACACATTAAAATCAGACTTGAAAGATTTTCGTGACTATCGAATAATACGATAGATAGTTTCAAAAGAATCTGTTCATATAATTCAAATATAGATTATTATATAATTTATGTAACTCCATAAAATTTGCATCAAAATGAAAAAAAAAATGAATCTCTGACAGCAAAATTTTTTATCCTAATTTTTACTTCAAAAGTTCTCACCCTTTTTACATTTTTTCCACAAGGACTATCTTTTTTGTTAACGTTACAACAGATATAAATATGAATAGCAATTTTTAAAGTATTTCATTCCATTAGTTTCGTTAATAAATAACGTCAGAGTTCTTAATAAATATTGTTTGAAGTTGGATTCAATATTGTTAACAAATAAAGATAGCATTCTTTGAAACAACAATGCAATGAAATGTTTCAAAATGAACATAAATATTCAATTCTCGATTTTTTTTAATTTTCACTTCTCCTCTCTGTACAGATTTATTTTACCTAATGTGCCTTTTCAGTTTAATTACGAAAATATTTTTTGTACTCTTCCTATATTCAAATCACATTTCATAATTAACGAGAAAGAAATAAACAATTAAGGTTAAAAATTATGCGAAGCAAAATGTCATATTTTATCATAGCTTGATCATAACTTATGTCTTTTATTTCCTCCATTTATTGTTTCGCTTGTATTTATGTTTCCAGCAGAAACTAATGAGTTGGATTCATGCATCGATTAAATGAAATTATTTTTATTTTTGTGCAGAATAATTGATTTACATATTCTTCCTTTTCTTTCTTCATTGCGACTTAAGGAAGATTTTCTGTTCGAAAGTAAGGGCACTTAAATCATTGTTTAAAGTTTCGGCATCTCTTTATAATTAATCTGATAAGAATATTACAAGGAAGAAATCTTGATTAATAACTAATGGAATTTATTTTCAAACATAAGAAGAAGAAAAGACACCGCACAGAAAATTTATGATCTGAAAGTTTTGAAAATATTGAGATTTTATTATAGGGTATAAAATGAATAATATCACAAAATCGTCAATGTATTAATTTAAAGTTACCGAAAATTCTCGAATTTCTCGAATTTTTTATTACTTTTTTATTACAATATTTGAAACAAAATTTATTTATTTTCAAATTACATTTAGGCAAAAACATCGTACAAAAATACTTTAAAATTTATTTATTTTTATATATTTGCAAGAATTTGTGTCAAAATTTGACCCTTTATTAGTATATATAGTAAAATCCTATGACTGGAATGGTATATCTTTCGGTAAATATAGTTATTGATATTTTGGTGAAGGACTGAAAATATTGTTTTGGGATAGCTCAAAATTCTTTCAAATTACAAGAATTTTAATATAGGATGATAAAAATCTTGTGCAGCTTTAATTTCATTTATTCAATTCTTTAAAAAGTACGTAATTTTATATTTAATCTTTATCCCACTTTGAAAGAATTACATATTAAGCAGAATGGTTTTAATCATTTGTTTTTAACATTCAAAGAGATAATGATTTTTTTTAAACTTTTTTAAGTGATACATTTTTTCCTTGAGTGCAATTCATTTTTCATAACGTTTAATTTTAGACATTTGTTTTTGGTCTTTTTTCTACTCCAAAAAGTATGTTAGGTGAAATGCAAATTATATCAAAATTATTCAAAAGCCAAAAAAAAATGGTGATTCATATCACATAACTGTTAACCGCAACAATTGCCTCAAACTTTCGGGATTTTTTAAAAAGAACTACATATAACTTCCCTTAAAATAACAAAAGCTTTCTATTACTGGATAAAATTTTTGAAAACTATATTGCTAACTGTCTTCAAATGAATATGTTACGTTTGAAAGGACTAATCTAATGAAAGTATTGCATCACTATTTCAACGTAACAAATAATATTAAAAAATTAATCTAATTCCTACTTTTGTCAACAAAGAAAACTCAGAGCTTGGTGACAAAATTTGTGACAATTTGGCAACTTTGGCTATCAAATAGAGATTACAGGAAAAATTTAATTAATGAATTAATATTTGAAAAAAAACCGTATTCACATCAAACGTCGTCTACTACAAGTTTTTAAAAGAACGTTAATTAGAGTGGATGAATAAAAAGTATTTTATCAACTACTACAACACAGAATGGGATAAGAATGATAAAAATTATAAATAAAAATATTCTGCTTGTATTACAAAAAACTATATTAAAAATATCAAAAGATTTATTAGACCGAAATATAGAATATTATACAGAATCTCTTTTTGCAATTCTTCAAACAAAACAAATAATTAAAATAAAATCCCTATTAATATTATATGTAAATCTGTACTATTATTTATTTTCTGAGACACGAGTGAATAGAAAGAATTTTTCCCATCGAAATATGTTATCTTGTTTAGTTTTTCTTGTGTCTGCTTCCAACAATATTTAATTCAAGGAATGTAATGGGACGCCTTGATATTCCTGTTGATTTGGCGCTTCTGCTTTTGAGTAATCCTCACGGATAAGTTCCCTAGTATTCTTTGGCAGAGAAGTCCTTTATTCTTCTTCGCCCATTACCAGCAATCATTAATTAATATAGCTTTATCTATACATTAAAAATCAGAACTAATAATCCTAAAAGCCTAAGTCTTGAATGAGCCAACTATCCTGACGGATAAAATTTAAACTTATGTAAATCAAATAATAGATTTTAATGTTGGGTTGGTGGATAATTATCAGGCGTTTTAAAATGGTATTATCAGGCGTTATTAAACACCATTTATTGTGAAAAAGAAAACATAAAAATTCAACATTTTTAAATGATTAATCCTGAGAACAGTTACCATCTACTTCAATAGCTGCTTCCCATTTTCTTGGAAAACTGTCGATTTCAATTTCAATGATCACGGTTCTTTGAGACAGTCCATGATCTGACATCCGCCACTAATCCCAGTCGAATGATTATCAAAATCGTCATACAATTTGTTCGTATGCCTGTGTTTTAGCCACCGATTGTCCCGGTGGTCGGTAGGCACATCTGTAGAAGAATACGGTGGTCGTGGAAGCAGTTCCCAGTCCTTTTCAGCATTGCATTCTATAAGACGACGCTCAGCGTGTGGACGTGCATTACCGTGAGGAAGACGATAAATTTAATACGAGTATGATTCTAGACACACATTTTTATAAACTAAAAGAATATTTTTATTTATAGATTTATAAAATATTAGCCGGCTTTGGCAACCAGCCGGTTCTTTTATCTTAATACTCTTTAAAATGATCAATTTAATACTTTATGTAATGTCATTGTCAATTAAATACTTTATGTAATGTTATTGTCAATTAAATACTTTATGTGACTTGTCATTGTCAGTTAAATACTTTATGTCACATCTTTTAAAAGCTTCTTCATTCAAATATTTTGAGATTCAAATTTTGAGATTCAAATAATTCAGTCAGGCAATTATAAAGGTCTTAAGTCCGTAATGTACTATATGTCTCTCTAATTATCTGTCAGTTTCCGCAAAATTTCAGTATTAAATTAAAGTGTAGATGATAAAGTTGCAATTAATATAAAAACAATTTTTAACTGAAACTATTCATCTTTTTTTAATGTCAATATTGAAAACAGAGTCCATCAGTATTTGAATCTTATGTGTACTACAGAATAATTTTCATAATTTTTATAATTCTGAAGAGTTATTCAATAAAAAATTCACAGATTCGCCTCTTTTATTGAATAGTGGTATTCAAATATTCATAAATTAGTCATTTTTAAAGACTGACTTAAATGATTGAAGTTTATCTCTTTTTTACTTAAAATATTAATGTCTGAAAAATATCTTTTAAAATATGATTCACAAAATAGAGGATCTAGATAAAAGATAAACTTTCTTCATGTGTCAAAACATTTATAGGCTCATGTTACTTACTATGTAATTATTTGCTTCATTTAAACCCTCTTTATAGATGCAGTTCTATTATTAAAGTTTTACAAATTAGCCGCTGGGCCTTGATTTGGAAAGGTATATATTAAAATATATTTGTCTTAAATAAAGCTGGTTCATTTAATTAATAATACTGTAAAAGTCATAAAAAATTTCTTTACGCTTTTGTTGTAGAAAAAAAACTTATTTCATATTTATTTTATTTCATACAGATAAGTGGTAAAAATTACATTTTTATATGTTTAATTTGCAAAAATAGTTTATTTATTTATTTAAATTTTTTTTTCAATCTGATAGCAATATATCCATGTAAGATTTTTTTTTTCCTTTCACTCATAACGCACGTGGGTAGCTTAAGCTGTATTTTTATTATTAAAAAATATAATTATATAATTTTTAAAAAAATTCATTAAAAGTATAAATTAAATTTGTTGATTAAAATACTAGTATCACGAAAAAGATAATTTTTTAATCTTTAATATGATGTAAAGATATATTTTTTGCCTTAATATTTTCAAAAGTTATGGCAGAAAAACGTCGAAATTTTGCTTGATTTTTAATTAATTCAAATTCTAGTTAGAAATTTGAAAAAATGGCTCCGAAGTGCATATTTCCACCCTCCAAGATATATATGTGCCAAATTTGATAGCTGTAACTCCAACAGTCTGGCCTGTAGAGCGTCAACATACACACACATATACATTGAGTTTTATTAGAAGCACAGATTGCTTTTTATTAAAGTATGGCACATCAACGATATGCCTGATAATTATGCACCAATCCAATAAAATTTAAATTGGTAGGAGAGGAAAGAAACTAAGCATTAATAGTTCTTTGGTTCACTTTATTAATAACTAGCCGCCTTTGGCGACCAGCTGGTTCGCCATGAGTAAAGCGTTCTAAAATTTTCAATTAAATCACATATTCATTAGCCTTGAAGTAATTCCGGGCATTGATTGACCTGAAGTTAATATTTTCTTTAAGAAGATGGACGGAAAGTTCTAAAAGTACACTTTTTCCTAATAATATTCTTTAATTTTATAAATCAGTCAGTTTTAACCATCGGTTATGCTTTCCAAATATTAAAAAAAATTTCGATGATGTTGCCAAAATATTAAATATGTTTTTATAAAGAATGCGAGAAAGGGAAAAAAGTATTAAATTAATGATACAGATATTGCAAACGATTACATAAATATGCCATTAAGTCGGGGTTTCAATGCATATCTTGTCTAAATTCAATCAGGTTTACAGTAAATAAAGAAGATTTATTGAGTTAATGATATAGATATTGCAAACGATTGTAGAAACCTTTGCTTTGCATTTATTTTTTAAGAAAATATCACATTTTATGTTTCTTTTATTTTATCCAGTCACGTGCTAAAAGTTGCATAGCTTTAGATTTGATTTGCGGTGATAGTTGTTTTTTTATTTGAACTTCCGGCATTGTTTTATTTTATTTTATCCAGTCACGTACTCAAAAAAAACATGGTTAAAATATTTCTTTAAAAATTCGCTAAAAATAGAGGCTTATGTTATACATTAAAACAGTGATACCATTAGAAAGCTAATTTTTTTATCTTT
The DNA here is from genome assembly GCA_026543055.1 of Argiope trifasciata. NCBI lineage: Eukaryota > Metazoa > Arthropoda > Arachnida > Araneae > Araneidae > Argiope > Argiope trifasciata. The sequence continues at coordinate 203,855 of JAPMOQ010009202.1, forward strand.
AAATTGATGTTAAAATCATGTTTGTCCGATAATATTTTCGGAAGTTATAGCGGAAAAACGTCGAAATTTCGCTTAAATTTTAATTAATTCAAATTCTAATTAAAAATTCGAAAAAAGGGCTCCGAAGTGCACATTCCCGACCTCCAAGGTATACATGTACCAAATTTGGTAAATGTAGGTCCAACGGTCTGGCCTGTAGAGCGCCAACACACACACACACACACGCACACACACACACACACGCTCACACACGCACACACACACACACGCTCACACACGCACACACACATTGAGCTTTATTATAAGTATAGATATAGATATAGATATAGAAGATATTGCATAAAAATCTATAAAGTCTTTTTCATATTTTTGTGCACTTAAGAAATTGTGCATTATTTCCTTTGATTCTCATATCCTGCTGGATTATTTCTTGTCTACACCATCAATGAAACAATATCATTATCAATCTTTCCTTAATGTTTATAAACAATTTGAAAAAAAATATTTCACAGTATTTTCATTGTCTTTATGCTGAAGATATTTCCACTGCTACTGCCCTGTCATTATTTGCATGCAAGTTTTGTAATTTGAAGAATGATAATTAATGATTGAATAGTAATATTTTAATATTAATTTACTCTTATTCAGCCAATAATTATATAGTTCACTTATAATAATTAGCATTACAAAAAGAGCAAATATATTAAAGAGATCATTTCATTAATTTCTAAAAAGCAATATTTGCAACGAAGCAAGTAAAATCATTTCATTTCTTTGAAACATATATCTGTTAAAATTCAATTAGAAATTTTAAACTATGTTAACGCAAAATACCAAAAAACATTGCTACGAAATCTTTGCGATATTGACCAGCATGCAAAATAATGAACAGCATCGTACTATATCGTACTATATCTTGTACTAACAAGGAACCATTTCAAGAGAAAATCTGCATCAAAAATAAATCCTTATCACCAGATTTTTTTCCTATCCTATACATATATTTATACCTATACATAATATAAAATGAAGTCTTCCGAAATCGGTTCGGGCCGCGGTGACCTGTTGGTAAGGTCTCGGTTTCAGAACTTGAGGGTTTCAGGTTCGACATTCGATTCCAGTGAAGAACCGTCGAGTAAGTAGATCGCTTGTACGTTAAATCAGTCACTTCAAATGTCCTCCCGCTGGTGTGGTATGGAGAGGAGGGTGCCATCTCAGATGTTATCCTCGTCATCTGACAGCGGTTCAAAATTACGAGGTCTATTTCAAAATAGCCTTGGTGTTGCTTTACAACAGCACGTTACTCTAACTAAACTAAAACCTGAAATCATATGTATATTTGAACTAGAAAAACTCCAGAAATATTTAACTGATATTAAAGATATCTGTACCATTTTATAGGGCATTTATTGGGAAATGTTTTAGTACACTGAAGTGACAAAAGTCAGGGGATGACTGTTAATATCGTGTCAGTCCTCCTTTTGCCCGGCAAAGTGCAACAACTCGACGTGTCATGGAGTCCACAAGTCGTTGGAAGTCCTCTGCAGGAATATTGAGCCATGCTGTCTGTATAGACGTCCATAATTGTTAAAGTGTGGATGGTGCAGGAGTTTGGGCACGAACGGACCTTTCGATGATGTCCCATAAATCCTCGATGGGAATCATATCGGGTGATCTAGGTGGCCAGATCATGCGCTGGAATTGTCCGGAATGTTCTTCAAACCAATCGCGAACAGTTCTGGCCCCATACATAGCGCATTGTCATCCATAAAACTCCCATCGTTGTGTGGGTACGTGAAGTCCATGAATGGCTGCAAGTGATCTGCAAGCAGCTGAAAATAACCATTTCCAGTCAATGATCGGTTCAATAGCACCAGAGGACCGGGTCCATGCCATGTAAAAACAGCTCACACCATTATGCAGCCACCACCAGCTTGAACAGTGCCTTGCTGACAATTTGGGTCCATGTCTTCGTGGGGTCTGCGCCACAATCGAACTCTACCATCAGCTCGTAACAACTGAAATCGTGACTCATCTGACCACGCCACGGTTTTCCACTGGTCTAGGGACCAGTCGATATGCTCACGAGCCCAGGAGAGTCGCTGCAGGCGATGTCGTGCTATCAGTAAAGGTACTCGAGTCGGTCTTCTGCTGTCATAGCCCAAGGAAGACAAATTTCGCCGCACAGTCCTATCGGACACGTCCCTCGTACGTCCCACATTGATTCCTGCAGTTATTTGACGAAGTGTTGCGTCTCTATTAACACTGACCATTCTACACAGACGTCGGTGGTCTCGGTCGTTAAGTGCAGGGGGTCGCTCACTGCGCTGTCTATGATGGGATGTGATGCCTGAAATTTCATACTCTCGGCACACTCTTGATACTGTGGATCTCAGAATGTTGAATTCACTAACGATATCCGCAATGGAATGACCCATGCGTCTAGCTCCAACTAACATTCCACATTCAAAGTCTGTTAATTCTCGTCGTGCCGCCATAAATCACGAAAAACCTGCTCACATGAATAACTTGAACACAAATGAAAGCTCTGGAAAACGAACTGCGCATTTATACTTTTTCGCTACGATATTACTGCCATCTGTATATTTGCATATTGCTATCCCATAACTTTTGTCACTTCAGTGTATATCTAAAATAATGGACAACTTTTTGCACCCCTTTCAAGAGTTACATCCAAGCAAAATCTTTTTGTATTGGCACCAGGAGGAAAAACATCCAATATATCTGCTATAGCTTGCAAAGAAATATTATGAAGCAAGCTGAATTTTAGTGGGGTGAACTGTGGATAAATTGAATTGTTTGTTAATTTTTAAATTTTAAAACGGCTTTTATATTGTATATTTTTAGTGAATTTGGAGTAGCTTTGATATGCAGTCATTTTCACTAAAAAATAAATGATCACCATTTTTTAGAGAAATGGAAAAATGTAGCACAAACGACTGCAATAGACTAAACGTAGCAAAAGCGCCACCCAAAAATTGCCTATTTCTCAAGGCGCCAAATATAT